>OX578141.1:81998658-82133658 GCA_951213105.1 Amaurobius ferox | reverse complement strand
ATATTTTACATTTTTCATACACTATACATTCACAGTTATGTTATTATAGAATGCTATTCTATTGTACGGATCACAATGATGAAAAATTCCTGTTAGAGTGTTTATTCCTTATTTTTTAATGATGAAGGCCTCATGTATAGTAGAGGAAACTGGGGCAAAGAGGATCGCAGGCTTCCCGCATCAGCATCTAGACAAAGTGAGTTTTCTCCAGGATATTTAAAAATATGAACTACTGTATAAAATTGCAACATCATCGAACATCACGCATTCAGAGGTGGCAGCGTCATGGTGTGGGCTGGAATTTCAATAGGATATCGCACAGAACTGCACATCTGTGGCGGTTCTGTGACGGCTGCGTGGTATCAGGATGAAGTCCTAGACCCCATTGCGAGACTCTACGCTGCAGCAGTTGGTCCTGATTTCCTCCTTATGGACGATAATGCCCGTCCTCATTGAGCTAACATCGTTGACGAATACCTGGAAAGTGAAGGAATTTCTCGTATGGAGTGGCCGGCGTATTCCCTCGACCTTAATCCCTTTGAAAACCTTTGGGATGCCCTCGGGCGTGCTGTCTCTGCGCGTTTACCTCTTCCATCCAATCACAGAGAATTGGAAACTGCCCTATTGGAAGAATGGCCATTGCTCGCATCTGCGATGGTTGATCACCTCATTGAAAGCATGGAAAATCGTTGTAAAGTTTGTGTGAAGGTCCGGGGTGGTCACATACCATATAAATGTATGTTTTGTTTGGTTTGTTTGCCTTTAAACATCATTCTGTTAACGACCCAAATGTGACGCTATCATATAACTTGCGAAAAGTAAATATTTAACTCATCTTTTTACATAATTCTTTTTTTCTTTAATGCATAAACCCATTTGCTACCTTCATGCACAATTTTGGGTTAATCAAAGCTTTACTTTTCCATTTTTGTTGATTTTAATGTCAGTGCTTAACTTTTGGAAGCCAATGTAGATGAAATGAATTCCAAATAAAAATTAAATCAAGTTATATAAATCAAAAATAGCTGTGTAAATGAATTTTCCATTATGAGCAATGAGGAATGTATGCTGGTGCTCAAAATTAAAGAATCTATACTATCAAAATCTGTCAGCATATGTATATCCTAAGCATAACTCTGTAAATACATGGTGTAGGAAGTCTCCATTTGTATTCTATTAAAGCTAATGATCTATACTAGATGTGCAAAACATGCTTTAAAATTCAAAAAAGTTAACAAATTGTCTAATTATTCCAAAAAAAAAATGAATGAAAAAGGTGCAAAAAAAGCTCCATCTGTGTATATTTTATTCTAACTTGACAAATAGGATGCTTAGGAAGTCACTGTTTGAAGTTAATAATCTCTAAGTATGCAGAAGCTATTCAAACATACAAAAAAGTTAATAAAATTAAATTATTTACAATTGAACAATGAAATTTGAGAAAAACAAGTCTTATTCAGTGTGTTTCTTTTCACATAACATAGACTCATATTGGGATACTAATGCATGTTGCTTTAGGTCTACTTTTTCACCATCGCAATCAATCAGAGAACTCATAGTCAGCTTCTTACATCACATCATCTGTGGTATCATACAGAAAAGGGGGGGGAGGGGTAAGAAACCCATTAAAGTTCAGAAAATGATATTTGGGGAAATGAAAAAATATTTGGTTACTCCCCACTCCCCTCCCCAGAAAAAATGTTTGAGATTGCACTGCTGTATATCATAATTAAAGATGCATGCCGTTATAATGCGACTTCATCTCGACTGACAACAAATGCCTCCTGTTTCATGGACTTGCTCTAGATTTTTGAAAGAACATTCTGGAATATCATGCTTACTGCATCTGATTTTGGAATTTACTTTCTTCTATCCTACCAATTGCTATTAATGAAAAACATACATACAACATCTTTTTCAAATAAATGCTATGTTGCCTAAAACATGTATAAAAGATAAATTATTTTTTAATGAATGCATTATTATTGTGATTTGCATATTCCGGCCCATATATGGCAATCTTAAAAATATTTTATTGTATACCCCATATTTATATGTTCAGAAATTGTCTTTGTATTCCTTTTTAGACATCACAAGTTATGCAGGCTTCCATAAATTAACTTTTAATATTGAGTATAGTTCAAACTCTAAAAATATTTTCAAAAACCAGAAAATTTATTTTCATTTAATACATAAATCATGCAAACAGAGAATTGGTTTATAAAGGTGTTTTCCTCTTTTCCTTCATAATTCAATTTGAGCATAACTGATATTATATTGTGTACTACTTATGTATCTGTACTACAGGCTGGTAAAAATTTGCATCTACACCTACATTGTACACATTAGCATGAAGGATAAAGAGTAGGAGGAGTCGTAGTAAGCAATGACAAATATTTTTTAGACCATAATGATGCACTGTGAGTTTACTAATGGTATTGCCATCTGGTGCAGATTGCAAAAACTAAAACTGTTTTAAAATAAATATATTTGAGTTAGAAAGAATGAAATCTCATTCAATATAAACGTGCTTTATTTGTATTGAAAGTAAATTTTAAAAATGCAACCCATGTTAATTTTTTTTCATCTCTAAAAATTATAATAAAATTATAGCACTTGAACATTAATTTTCAAGCATATAAATGTGTAAAATATCGGGATGTGAACGTAAAAATATCTTTTTAACATTATCTATAATTAACTTTCGATTTTATTTTCTTGGTTGATATTTTCCTGCCATAAGTTCCAATCTATAACTATTATATCCCAAAATTAATGAGAATATGCATATTGAAAATTTTTCAATTTATTTTATGTGCTTAAAAAAGTCATAGGTGGCCCTTATGCTTATTTTTTTGTTAAATTACTGTTATTACATATTGTCTTTTTCATTTATCGAATACCAGTTTTGTGTTTGCTAGATGATTCAAACATTACTGAACTTAGTACACACACATACAAAACAAAAATCAATATTTTAAAGCCAATATAATTTTGTGTACAAAACTTTAAGCTTTAAATGCATTAAAATATTGAACAGTAAATAAAAATGAATTCAATTAAAATGCTTATAAAGCCATCTACAGGGAGGAACGGTCACCACTCAATTGGAGGGGGGGGGGGGGAGAGAGGCTCTAGAAAAGGCCTGGACCCCCAATAATTTTTTTCAGGTAGGAAAAGATACGGAAATTTTACAAAGAGAGTAAAATTAAGTATGGATGGGGTGGGGGTCATGATAAAGGATTGCAAGGCACATAATTTTTATAGTTTTGATGCTTATATTTTTGGTTAAATTATTTTTATTACATTTTGTAATTTTCATTTGTTAAATACCAGTTTTGTGTTGGCTAGAGAATTCAAACATCACTAAACCTAGTACTCCCTTGTGCCCCCCCCCCCCCCACCACCACCACCACCACCACTCCAAAAAATTAGCAACATTTTAAAGCCAATATAATTTCTATTGTACAAAATTTCAACCTTTAAATGCTTTAATATTGATACAGTAAATAAAAAAGGATTCCATTAAAATAGTTACAGGGCTGTCCATAGGGAAGTATGGACACCACTCGATTGATGGCCTGATGGGGGGGGGGGGGGGGATCTAGAAAAGACTGACTTCTAAAAATTTTTTGCAGGTAGAAGATATGGAAATTTTACGAAAAGAGGAAAATCAAATATGGAGGGAGTGTGATAAAGGTTTATAGGGGGCACACAATTTTTACAGGTGGCTTTGATGCTTATATTTTTGTTAAATAATTTTTATTACATTTTGTATTTTTTATTTGTTAAATACCAGTTTTGCATCGACTATATGATTCAAACATCACTGAACTAGTACTGCCCCTACACACACACACCTGAAAAATATCAACATTTTAAAACCAATGTAATTTCTATTGTACAAAATTTCAATCTTTAAATGTTTTAAAATATTGAGCAGTAAATAAAAAGAGATTCCTTTAAAATACTTACAGGGCTACCTATAGGAAGGGATGGCCACCACTCAATTAAGGGGGGACTCTAGAAAAGACCTGGATCCCCAAAACAAAATTTCAGGTAGGAGAAGATATGGAAATTTTAAAAAAGAGGAATATCAAATATGGAGGGAGTGCATGGCAAAGGTTTGCAAAAAGCCCACAATTGTTATAGGTGGCTTTGATGCTTATATTTTTTGTTAAATTATTTTTATTACATTTTGTATTTTTCATTTGTTAAATACCAGTTTTGTATTGGCTAGATGATTCAAATATTTTTTTTTTCAAATGGCCAGGCACTTCTGACCTTTGTCAGATGATTCAAATATCACTGAAACTAGTACTCCTCCTCCTCTCCCCCCAAAAATATCAACATTTTAAAACCAATATAATTTCCATTATACAAAATTTCAAGCTTTAAATGGTTTAAAATATTTAACAGTAAATAAAAAGGGATTCAATTAAAATGTTTACAGGGCCACCCATAGGGAGGGACTGATGCCACTTGATTGAAGGGTGGCTCTAGAAAAGGCCCGGACTCCCAACAATTTTGTATTTGTCATTTGTTAAATACTAGTCTTGTATTGACTAGATGATTCAAACATCACTGAGCACAGTACTTTCCTGTCCCCCCCCCCCCAAAAAAAAAAGAAATATCAATATTTTAAAATCAATATAATTTATATTGTACAAAATTTCAAGCTTTAAATGCTTTAAAATATTGCACGGTAAATAAAAAAGTATTCAATTAAAATGCTTACAGGGCTGCCCATAGAAAGAGATAGACACCAGTTGAGTCAGAGGGAGGAATCTAGAAAAGTCCGGGAGCATTACCATCTATGATCAGACGCCAATGCTTTTTTTAGGGAAAATATATGGAAAATTTTTCAAAAAGAGGAATACCAAAAATGGGGGGGGGGGGGGTCTGTAATAATGGTTTGTAAGGAGACACAATTTGTATGGGTGGTCCTGATTACCTTTACTGTCACTGGCATTTACTAATTTACAACCAGGAACAAAGCAGGTACTAAATACTATATTTTGAAAAAATAGAAGTACTGATAATAAAATAATAAATTAAATTGAAATAAACATCTGAACATCCTAATGCTATTTGAATGGAACAAAGCACGAACAAAACCGAATTTACTAACAACAGCGCCACAAAACTGGAACCTTTCCATTCAGAAATCATTTGGCACTTTCCTTCGGAACAGCTTATTCCATCTGTTGTTCCACACTATTTATACCACTATAAGAGTATGATAATGTATTTTATAACTTGAAGAACATTACACCCACTTGTATTTTATGTGATATTTCTCAATTTTTAATTATAGAAACTTGAGGCATTGTGATAAACACCAAAAGTTTATTATGCCTTCACTGCAGTTATTTCTATTGCATGCAAAATATGGAAAAAGTTATTTATATTAATGGAACAATTTCAAATAATATTAACACTATAAAAAAACAACATACATATGAATATCATTAACAAAATTGAGAGAGAAAGAATTTCTAATATATCATAAAGGATAGTTTAAAAGTATGGTGCCCACAGAATTATAGCATTTAACTGACATTGTTTCAAAATTAGGGGGAAAACCCACTAAAACACTATTACAAATTATTAATCAACTAAAATGTTAAATACTTAATAAGCTATAGGTTCAAAATGTTTGAAACAAAGTAGAAATAATATTTACCACTTCAAATAAAGTGATGACATGAGACATCCCTAGTATCTATGAAATATAACCATTCCATTCACTGTGTTTTATAATGCTATGCCTATTTTTGTTAATACATGTTATTTTACTATATCTGGAGTTGTTTTCTTCCTGTAAAGACCAATAACAAAGAAATTTTCTGGATAGTAGTTTAGTATTAAGTACAAATCAGCAGTGGTGTCACTTAGGGTAGGGTTTGGGGGGTTATAACCTCTCCCAAAGCAGCAGCGGCGGAGCCATAGGGCAAGGGGGGCAGTTGCCCCTCTAAGATTCTGAACTGGGGCAATGCCCCCCCTAAAAATGAAATATATATATACTGCTGAAATTTATTGTTGCCCTTCCCGACACAAAAATAATAAAAGCACATAAGAAAAATTGAGATTAAATATTGTCACACAACTTTTTCCAGAGGAAACTGTAAGGGAATTAGAAAATCGAATATTTCTTTTTCTTGCTATTCTCCAGTATCACTCTTTAAGCACACGTTATTCATGCAGTAAAACATCAAACGAGAAGCGAAATTAATCATCTGAGACTAAATAAGTAAACAATAAAAGAAAGTTGATATGTATTGTGTGTGACGATAGTATAAGGTACCTAGGAGCCGATATTCTTTGATTTTTAAAAATCTTTTATTTTATTTATTTTAATTTGGAAGATTATACAGAATAGATTAATAGAATGTGGTTTATTTTGTTTGAATTGGACTACAAATGATGATGTTATCGACTATGAAACATTTGCATGTAACTTTTACAGTCACTCTACCGGGCAGTCAGCACAAGCGATTAGCACATACTTGTGTATATCGCAGATGTTGATGCACAGATGGAGCAGATATAAAATGTATTTTTTTACATTTTTCTACCAGAATTGTTTTATAATACAGCTTAAAGGATATAGAGAGCTGAGATATTCCAGTGGTTAAGGTGTTAGATTCATACACGGTGGGACTGGGTTGAATCCATTCTCGGTGGAATGGTTAATCCCCACCCCCACTGCCCAAAACTGTCTATGTGTCTATGTAAAGTATGGGCATATTAAATTTTCAAGTCTAAAAGTCCTTTTGAAAAGTGACAGGCTAGGGCAAGGATGGTAAGGTCGCTGTGGATGGCACCCTGAAAATGCAATAATACGAAAATGTAATACTTGATGTTCTTTTGAGACTTAATATGTCATTAGACCAATGCTATAAGCAAGGTTACGATGATGCATAAACAATGAGTGGTACATATTCAAGACTAACAGCCTGCATTTCAGCACGAGAGCCTAAAGCTATTTATGTACATTGTGCAGCCATCGAACTTCAATTAACTTTACAAAATGCTGCAAAAATGTCTAAGGTAATCAAAGAAGCTTTGGATATAACCCAGAAAATAGCTACTTTGCTTTGTTTCTCTCCAAAACATGTTGCACTTTATAAAAGCCTTCAAAATAATTTAAGCTGATTCTTAGACTGGTGACTACATCTACCTCTTTAAAACCCTTGTGTCCCACTAGATGGACTATCTACAAATATTTCATTCAAAGCATCCTTTTTAATTATATTCTAATAGAATTAGAGGAACTTTCCATGAAAATTCCGGCTGGCAAGCCATAGAAATAAAGCAATCAGTTGAGCTGTTTTCTGTCTACTTTGGGTAAAATGTTTGTGTGAAACTGTTTCCACCAGTAGAAAAGATCAGCAAACAGTTACAATCAAAATCGATTAATTCTCAGGAAAGAACCACTGCTATCAATACACTATTGCTATCAATACTCATATTTTGAGGACTTAAGAAACAATGATAGTTTTGACAAACTTTGGAATTCTATTCTGAATTCATCCAAGAATTTGACAAACCCACCAATATTGCCATGAATCTAGAAAATGTGATGAAGGATTGTTACCTTCTTCTTTAAAAAATACCCCAGGATTACTTCAGAAAAGAATATTTCGAATAGCTGGCAGTGTTTCTTTCAGGACTTTTTGGCCGGGAGTCATATGAAATTTTAGGGGGGGGGGGGGGGGGCAAGTTTTCTATTTGTCCTATATAAATATATATAAATGCTGCCACATAAATAGATACTAGGTTAATGGAAAATGCCTCCGGAGGGGCAAATAATCATTTCTGAGGGGGGGGGGGGGGCTTAGCCACCGGATATATGCTTGAAAGAAACACTGATTGCTGTCCTAAAATCTTCCTTACATGACCGGTTTTCAAACAAGCACATTAAAATTACGATAAAATGGACATAAAACATAGAACCAGAAGAGTTTGATGATATCTTTGAAACTTATGTAAACATAAAGAAAGATCAACTAGCAATGCAAATTAGTATATTATCGGATTTCATAAAATCTTTGGGTGACAAGTATGAGCATGACTTAAACTCCAGGAAAATTAACATATCTACAATATGCGAAATTTTGAAAATTGAACAGGAACTATCTATCGTCAAACATGTTTAGCGAGATATAGAAATGCCTCTTATACCTGTAACTGTTGCAACAGCAGGGTTGCTCTTAAAAGGTTGAAAGCCTATTTAAAGCAAATATTACGAAAATCAGACTGAACTTTTTGCTTATACTCTATGTTCACAAAGACAATGATAAACTATGTTTTATTAAAGTTGCTGAAACATTTATTTTCAGGAATGACAGTCGTCAAAACTATTTTGGTCATTTTTAATAATCTAATTTTTCATTTTGTTTAATGCACTCACTATTAAGTTTTAACATTAAAATGAAATACAGGCATAATAAGTATTAAATGATTGTATTTGTATGAGATTTTTTTATCTTTTTGGGAATTTTTTCCATAAAAAACCCCTATTGATATTGTTTTATCCATCCATAGAATAACTCCAAACTTAACATAGTTAGAGAGATGAAATTCTCAGAAAATATTGATGTATATATCAGAATATGACTGATTAACTGAAGTGCAGTTCCGTTCCACAGATATTTCACCCATTTATTCCATAAAACCAGTGTAATTTCAACAATTAAAATCATTATAAACTTATCTTGAAATGAAAACTTAAAATATTTCATTTCACGATATTTTTATTATTGTTAGCAAAAAAGTATTCAACTTGCACGTTTCATAATATTCTTCATTTTATTTTTCAATATAGAATAAAATATTATAAAAAAGCTTTTTAAATTACGCTGTTTTAGAAAATGCACAAAAAAGTAAAAAATAATTTTTAACTATCATAACATTCTTGATATCATATGAGACTGAAAGTAAAACCTTGAGGAGCTCGTAAAACAATTGTTTTAGGGCATTAACAGAATTTTAAGAAATAACAGAAATGACAATATAGAAAAGACATATATAAGAATGGTTACATTCAATTCAGTTAAATTTTTTTTTATAGTTTTGATTTAGCAATCCATCATTCTTATATATGTTATTCCTATGTTATCACTTCGAGTGTTCCTTAAAATTGTGTTAATGCCAGAATACAATTATTTTATGGGCGCCTCATGCATTTATCTTTAGTCGCATATGGCCAAGAATGTTGTGATAGTTGAAATTATATTTTAATTTTTAGAGCATTTAACTAAAACAGGGTAACTTAAAAAGGTTTTTATAATATTTTATTTTATACTTTTCAGTCTTTTGCAATTTTGTAATTCATTTTTCATCAGATATCCAATTAAACCTTTTTTTAACACTTTATAACAAAGTTGAAAAGTGTTTATGACTTTGTTCATTCTGTCTGTCTGTCTGTCTGTCCGTTAGCATGATAACTGCCGTAAAAATGACTTAACCAAATTGAAATTTTAGTATGTTGTTCAGACAGTCTGTAGGACCTATGGGAATATAAATGAATAATATCACTCAAGTAGTTTTGGATTGAACCCGGGTTGTAAAAATGAAACACATTGAACCCTATGGTATCTAATTTTTCAAACAATTTTTAAGCGGATTTAAAATTCCCAAATTGCTTCAAAAATGTTAGGTAATATTCAAATTGTTCCATAAAATATATAAAAAAAAAATTCAGCAAAATATATTCGGTAGTTTTTTAAATAAAAATTAAAATAATAATTACACCTCTTATATGAAGTGATCACGTGACCATGATATGAAAAAATTACGACCCACTTCAAAATGAAATATGGCATCTCAAAATCTCTTGTCTCAAAATCGTGATTTTTAAAGTTCTTTTTAATTCATATTGATTGTTGTATCCGTCCTAAAACCACTTTATTTTTGCTTAAATTCTGTGCATTTACATACTGAAATAATGCAATTACAATATATTTGAGTTTAAATGATCATCCAAATTTGATTATTTCTACAATGAAGCCTATTTTTCACTTATGTAAAATGTAAACAGCAAAATATGTAGAATGAGTTATATAAGAATTGCTGTATTTCTTTAACGCAAAATTAATTAAGCTCATGGAGTCTGCATAGCTGATATGAATGAAATATTCATTGATTTTACAGAGAGAAGGACGATTTTTTTCGATGAAGTTTTAAGCATAGAGTTTAATTACTTGTAGCTCCATGGTCTTAATTTTTAAATAAAATAAATTATTATAGTATTGTGTTGAATGAAATGAATGGGAAATTATTTATGAATGAAATCCTGCTTTTATAGAGAGATCCAGGCGTGTTATTTTTTCTATGACGTCATTTGAATTTATTTCAGTTGTTTTCGATGAAGTTTTCAAATATAATAAATTATCGTAGTATTATGATAGTTTTAAAAATATTACCGAGAAATGTATCACATTTTAGAGATGTTTAAACCAGGCAATTTATATTTCAATGCCGTCATTTGAATGAAGTACATTTTTTTCGATGAAGGTTTAAGTTTTCAGATATAATAAATTAATGTAGTATTGTGATAAGTTTTAAAATATTACCGAGGAATGTATTGCATTTTAGAGATGCTTAAATAAAATTGCATTGAAGTTGGAAAGTGTTTCATAATCAATGCTTTAAGCATGATTGATCATTCTTGTTAAATCTTTTAATGAATTCGTCATGACCGATGGCTATCTGTCTGGATGTCTATTTCAACTTCTTTGGTGGCATTTTTAGCATACTTCCCTATGTCCTAAAGATCGGAAATTTGGTACACAGCTTAGGTCAGTGGAACATTTTATTTGATTAAAATTTGGTGGATCCTCAAGAAAAAGAAATGTCATATTATGTGAAATTGCCCACGAAAATTGCCTTTGTTTACATAATTCCATTCTTGTAAGATTGTTAAATGAAGCTCATTATGCGGCTTCACTTATTTATATATATTTATATATATATATATATATACACACACAGGGTGTCCCAAAAAGATTGGAATGCACTTTAATTCTTTACCTGTTGGAGATAAGTGGGCAATGTAAATTACACAAATGTTGAAAGTAAGGTAGGAAATAAGAACTACATTAATGAAGTAGTCCACCCATTAATTTTCAAAAAGTTACACTTTTTTAATTTTCATACGACCCCCTTAGACAAATTTGGTTAATCAGAAAATTTTTATTTTTAATGCAACAAGATCATTAAAAAAAACTGCATATCTGTATCTTTAAAATACACTGAATTATGATAAAGGAAAAAATCTGACTTATGCCACTTTTCCGTACCATGTGAAAGGCTGTTTCATCAGTGAAAATAGGGATCATAAACAAATTGACGATGGAAATTGTTTAGCCCAAAAATATGTTAATATGTGTCAAAAAATTTTATCACAAATGCATCTAAACAAAGCATTACACAGACAGAGATCATATAATGCAGTGGTATTCACTACAGGGTTGGGTATACTATGTATTACATCCAGTTTTATCTTTTTTGTGATATGTCACAAATTTACATTTTTTCGCCACTTATTTTCACTTCACCACTCATGAAAGGCATAGTAATGCCCAGAAGTGTTATGGCAGTGTAATTTTAGTATGTTATAAAAGGAGATTTTAATAAAATACTTTTAATTATTGCCAATTTTTTGGTTGTCTTTATTTTTAAAGTATAAAAAGTACTTTTCAAATAACACAGTGCAACTTTAAAGTGACCTGCATAATGATATAATATTTATAGTCTATTTTAATAAGAATTAAAAGAACATTGGATAACATTCGGCCAAGTAGAAACATATAAAAAGAAGTTCACACAAGACTTTCATAATCATAATTAATAACACAGAATCACCTGCAACAAAGAATCCTGGGAAGTCTTCTTTCCAAGAAGCCATTTATAATATAAAAAGTGCCATAACAGTATTTGTACTCAAATTCAAACATTACAGTATTAGAATGCAATCACATTTCCTAAATGGCCATTAAAATTAGGGATATTACAATGCCAAAAAAGAACTGATACTGAGTATCTGATTACCAACGATCCGATACCAATTACACTGATATACCATATAATAAATTTACAATTGTTGTAAAATTATGTACAAAAATTATTTGAGGCATTATTTTTTATAACTAACCACCTTGATAAATATTCAAAAGTGAAATAATTTATGATACACGCTTCCAGGAATCATAGTAATTATAATTGCCATCCTCCATTGGGTTCGGTCTAAATTGTGTGGCAAATGAAACAAAAAGTTGGACTACCATTATGTGTATTTCTGAGGTATTTAACTAATGGCAGACACACCCCTTGCCCTTTTGGGATAAGTAAAAAAACCATAAAAGAATGATCCAGAAATAATAAATACATTAATGTGAACAGAATAAAAATATATTCTACTTTCAACAATTGTATTAAAAAAATCAAACAAGTTGAGAAAACACTCAAAACTTTTCTATCATACTTCAATGAAGGCACATATTTTCAACAAATTGTCTATTGCTAGTTATATCTGTGCACAAAATTCACTACAGTTAACAGTTGAGAAGGTTGACTCTGTAACATGAGACCATGCCCAAGTCACCAATGTGACAACACTAGAGACATCATGTGGTACGCATACATTATCATGAGCTGAAGAATTAGCTTATCATCGTAATGAATGCCTATTACACATAGCCTCAGATTTCATCCCCAGTGTAGCCACAATAGCTTTATTTGAAATTTGACTTAAGAGCCATGCAACTTATTCTATTATTGCACTATTATTCTGTAACATGGAAGACTGAATGTCAATGGTACCAGGAGTTTAAAAACAAAAAAAGTTAGTGAACCCAACAAATCATTTTTTCTTCTGCCATAGGTGGCAGTCAACATGTTAAATAACAGACAGCTGGCTATTTTGCCAGTCTATAGTAGTATTGTACACACAAGAACTTTATTTGTTCCATAGTTTAGAATGTATTCCAACTCATAAAAATGTATACCAACCATATATTGATTAAAACCCTAGATTCCTATTAGTATGCAACAGGAAGCACTCTAATAGTAATAGTAAATTCCTTTCAGTACCAGAGAAAAATCTTTTCAAATTTTAAATTAGTAGTGTTTCAATGCCCAAGAAGACTTTCAGAATTTCACTTAATATTAAGAAACCTGTCAAAAAAACTTTAATTAGCATAAATTTTTACTACGTTAATTTTTATTCAATGGTTTTCTACTGAAATATTGCAACTAACACATTATTAGTGTGCGATACGTCTATTCATTTATTTTTCTTTCACATACTTAATTTTTTATTTAAATCAGAAGTAACAAGTGCAAAACATTTCTTTTTAAACTAAAGTTTTTAGAATAAATTTATTTTAAAAAGTTTGGACTGGATATATCTGCAAGAAATTTGTTTAGGCCAGATAGATCACAGAAAAGTAAACAAATTAAAAATTGAAAATTTCCCTTCTGTAGTCCAGATAATTACCAAGTTAGTAGAGTGGAATTGAAATTCAGAATCAGGAAACTTTAAGCCCCTCCCACAGTATGAAGCTATACACTAAAATGTCATGGGTAGACAACACACTTAATTTAATTTATTTTAACACATATCAAACTTAAATTAAAGTAGCAAGTCTTGTTTCCGAGCAGCCATGGGTTGAAATTATGAGATCAGTATTTCTAATATATGCATTTTGAGCAAGAAGCAATTCATAACCATTTGGGCTCAAATTTTCAGACCTTGTGCTTCAAAAACTACTAAATGCAAAATCTAAAACCAATGAAAAATAAATTAACTAAAAATATACTTTTACTAAAAATTACAGTTTTAAAAGTTTAAAAATTAAATAGGGTTATTTTCAGTACACATAAGAACTTTTATAAACTAACAAATTCCACACCAATATGAATATGGCTACAAATAATCTTCACAAATTAAAATTTTAAGAATGATTATATATTTCATTTTGTTTATCCTTTCCATATAGAAACCATATATTTATGTTCTTATGATAGACACATAGATAAGCTTAAGTCCAATAAAAAAAATAGACAAGTAAAAACTAAATATAAATATTTCATTGGCTTAATATAAAAAATACTCAAAATATATTGTTTATTATTAAACAGACAAAGAAAACTCAATTTGTGATTACTTTCAAAAGATTGATAGATGTTGAAAGCCCAGACCGCCCAACTCACCCTATGGCATGAGCAGCAATTTCAGCAGACGAAGATTGGTAGATGTGTAAAAACTTTCATATTTGTAAAATCCACAATTTTAACAGCTCACCAGATCTATGCATACACCTTATTTTCATTTTAACAATACCTCAAAATCAGAACATTAGAAATCCTAAAGTTCTTCATAAACGAAGTGCAATTATATACCTAATTCATCTCAAAATATAGCTTTCAGAAAATGTGAAATAGAGAAGTTTAATTGATATTTAAAAAACATAACAGGATATAAAGAATTAATGTCTGACAAGAAATATAGTAATTTCTATGCAATGTACTTAAAACGATAACTTTAACTTTCATGCAGCTAAGTCGTTTTAATAGTAACATTTGATTTGAAATAAAAAAAATGAAAGGTAAAAAAAAACTACTACATAGTATACAAAAATGTGAAAACAGCATATTATACAAAAACTACTTACAGCCTTCACATCCACAGCAAGAAAAGAATGGCAATACTGCAAACTAAAATGCCCATTTGGTTCACGGGCAAGAAATGAAAATTGGCAATTTTCAGGATCACATGTTGCAAAAGATATTCGACGCAAGGCATGTGCCATTAAAACACTCTAAAATAAAGAAAAGAAATTTTTTTAAAAAAGTAGACTACTTTCATAAGATAAACATTAATTCTGTTAATATAACTGAAATTTTTATAACTCAAAGTTAATTCAGACTGGGGAATACTTGTGACTAATAAAAATGGTAAGAAAAGAGTTACTTAAATTATTAAAATCAAGACTAAAGTGTGACCTTCCTATATTTATTAGCATGCCCTTTATATTTAAATTTAGCATGCCCTTTATATTTAAATTTATGCATTCTATATTTGATATTTAATTATAAATTTTAGTTTTGAATCTTTTTTGATAAATAAATACAACACATTTCATAACAAAAGAAAGTAAAATTTGGATTAAAATTTTTTTATCAAAATAGATCATATAAAGCAATTTAAACTTTAGGCTAAAGCTACTATTATTTTCCAATCAACAGCATCCATGAATGTATTTTTTAACATTTGTATCCTGGTCACTTGTTGGAGGAGGGGAGTTGTTCTAAACTTATCCATACAATTATAGGGTAATTTTTACTGCACCTTACCCTTTCACAGTACTACACACTTGATAAATATGCAGACTGCAGACTTAATCTTTCACAGTACTGCACACTTGATAAGGATGCAGACCTACCCTCTTTCACAGTACTGCAAACTTAATACATATACAGCGAAACAAAATTCAAAATCCAGCATTCCGCATAATTTATTGAAGAAGAGTAAACATTTATATAAAAATATTAGTCCTCATACAAAAATATATAACTTTGCATCTCTATATTTATATCTTGCAAAATTTAAACAATAAAAAAATAATTAAATTAGATGAAAAATTGTAATTCTAAATTCTAGTGTTTTATACAGACTTGGGAAAGCTACTACCAATATTAGCTAAATGAAAATAAAAGTTACTCCCCAGAAAAGTAACTAATTAAATAAAAAATTATAGCATTGAAAAAGTAACTGATTAAAATTAAATTATTTCGAAAAGTAACTAAATTAAATTAAAACATTACTTATGCAGTTCAGATTTTAAATTGAAGTTTTACAGTGCAATAATGTTTTTTACCAATTATAACACAAAAGTTTAGGGTTATCCTAGTAAAATGAGCAGTACTTCCAATGCCAAGTACGACCAACTTTTAGGCCAGTTGAGGCAGTCATAGCCCTATGATCCAGAAGAATAGGGCAGGAAAACCACATAAGATATAACTTTTTGATTTAACTGAATTTTCATTACTGTTTAGGATAAAAAGTAATGAATTAAACTCAAAGTTAACAAAATAAATGTCATGAAATAAGTTAAAAATTGACGCATTACTTATGCAGAAGAATAGGGCAGAAAAACCACATAAGATATAACTTTTTGATTTAACTGAATTTTCATTACTTTTTAGGATAAAAAGTAATGAATTAAACTCAAAGTTAACAAAATAAATGTCATGAAATAAGTTAAAAATTGACGCATTACTTATGCAATTCAGATTTTAAATTGAAGTTTTGCAGTGCAATAATATTTTTAACCAATTATAACACAAAACTTTAGGGTTATCCTAGTAAAATGAGCAGTACTTCCGATGCCAAGTACGACTAACTTTCAGGCCAGTTGAGGCAGTCATAGTCATATGATCCAGAATAATAGGGCAGGAAAAAAAAACTACGTAAGATATAACTTTTAAA
Source organism: Amaurobius ferox (assembly GCA_951213105.1). NCBI lineage: Eukaryota > Metazoa > Arthropoda > Arachnida > Araneae > Amaurobiidae > Amaurobius > Amaurobius ferox. The sequence goes on along the minus strand of OX578141.1, from coordinate 82,117,160 downwards.
TTTAACTGAATTTTCATTTCTTTTTAGGATAAAAAGTAATGAATTAAACTCAAAGTTAACAAAAATAAATGTGATGAAATAAGTTAAAAATTAACATAAAAGTAAGTAAATAAGTTAACAATTAACATTTTTCCCATAGATTTAAGTTGCATATTCTTTAATATACAGTAAGTGGCTATTTGAATGTACTTCGGTATTAGGTACCTAATTAATTGATAATTATTATACCCAAATAAATCTAAAACTTTGAGTCAGTGTAGATTTAATGCAACAATATAAAGCGTAATTTGTAATCAAATTAAAATTAATTTGCATCCTCAATTTCAGATTCTGTAAAATCACTTTTAATCGTACTTTCAAATGCATAATTTTAAAAACATATCTTTGTCTATTTTTAATCTACAACTTCATATGCATAATGATATGATCAAACTAAACTGCAGCATGTCAATATTAAATATTTTAAATGATGAAGTGTATTTAAATCTTCACACTTATAAAAATATTATATTATCACCAATTTAAATGCATTCACAGTACCACTAACATTGCAAGTTAATAGTCCAATCACATTATGAAAATTTACGGCTCAACCTAGAACTAATTACAAAAGAATCAGTATCAACTGACTCTATAGTAGAAACAATGGAGAAGAGTCTAGCACTGCCTGGTCGCTGAAAAAGCCATCTTTTTGAAATAATGGTGGGAATATCGGATATGTTAAACAAAAACATTAATATTATGGAAACAACAAGTCTTTCATAAGAAAAGTCCTAAACATAAATTAAAGAGCATAAAATTTACTTCAAGACAGCACTTTCTTTTACTCTATGGAGAGCATGGTCTTGAATCCAGATAATCATAATTATATTTCCAAAAATTATTGCTACCAAATGTGCCTCCATTAGAGATATGCTTTCATTTTATGTAGAAGCTGACTGGTGGCTGAGAGGTCTAATCAAATGGTTTTTTGTGCTCTCTCAGTTGTCAGGTTGTGGGATTGAGTCCCATATGCAGACACGGATGTTGCTGTGTCCATTAAGGGTGTAGTGTGTTCTGCTCCCTCTGGTGTGCTAGAGCAATGCCATATGATGGTAAAATGATTCATAACCTGGCTGCTAAAAATGAACAAATGATTATAGACGATCCAGTGCTTAGCCATAAAAGAAAATTTGCTTTTGTAGCAAGTGGCAATAACAATTATACCACAAGTGCAAATCTATATTTGTAGAATATAATGGAACTGCTGACTTCATCACCTGATATTCAAAAAAATGTTTTGAAGGATTTCATGTGGTTAGAAGAAGTAAATGCCTTTGGAGTAAATGCCTTTGGAGCTCAAATATTTGATACTCAGTGTTTTGATGAATTTTAACAGGTGCATATTGTTATTGCTTTTCATTTTTGTTACTTCCAATTTTATTACTTATCGGCTAGTGGGGATCTGGCTCAATTCACATAGCTCGTATTTTTCATTTTCAACTTTCATTCTTACCCCCCCCCCTCCCCTTTGTCGGTTATTTTGCTAACTTACTTCTTTTGCCTCTTTCTCTCTTCATATATTTATATATTTTTTTATCTTTATTTGTTAATGATTTCTGAATTATTTCTACTTATTTTTTATTCTGGTGTCTTTTTAGATTGTATACATTTATTTTAATGTTCACCATTACATCCCCCTTTTCCTCTTTATAGATAAGTTACCAACTAATAATTACCATTTTTAATTTATATATTGTTACCTAAGATAAAACTTTATCTTTACATCTGTACTAGAGTTGGGCTGGGTTATTAGTCATTCTGGATGAATAGTTTTTGTTTTAAAATATACTTATTTTATATATATATATATATATATATATATATATATATATATATGCAATGTTATATTGAAGAAAAATAAATATCATACAAAAGTAAAATCAATAAACTGAATTAGGTTTTATTTTTGCATAATATTAGCAAAAATAGCATTGTTTCTTCTATTAAAAACATACGCTCAAAATGGCCAATCACTGTAGTTCCAGGTATACCAGAAACACTGTAATGCTAATAAAATATTTTTACAAAAACTACTAACAAATATAATTTACACTGTATTTAAATTCAATAAGTTACAGAAGTTTAAAAAACATTTTGAAATTCAGGGAATTGAAAACTAAAATACTTACACTTCCATTCCTACAGCAAAGACATAAAAAACAAACAATAATCAACACAAACATATTATTGAAAGTCCAAAATATATAACTTATCATTTGAAAATGCAGTACTAATAAGTAAATAATCAGAGTCATATTTATCAAAGAGCTTATAAAGCCCAGTCCAAAATTTTAGGGAATGCCAGACTGATTTTAATTTTCATAATAATCATGTTAATTTCGAAAGAGAGATGTGGAATAAAATGATGTCCAGTCCATATGCCCCTACCAAGATCAAAGATTAATCTTTATGGCTACAATTAACAGTGATGAAAATGAGCATTTCCAATTGTGCATATTCATATATATCTTAATATCAGTGAATAAACTATTATTAAAATACAGAAAGATTATGAATAAATAACAGAAATATAATTCTAAAGCATATTTTGAACTAAATGCTTTGAAACAAAATAATTTTTGATAATTTTTTAAGTATGGTAGTTGTATTAAAATGTACTTTTTAAAATGTAAGTGTTTTAGAATAAATTGTTTCTTTTATTTTTGTAAGACATTCAATGATTTTTTTATCATTTGAGATTCATATAAATATTCACACGCTATTTCATTTTCTATAGCATAATTGAATTTTATTCCTTCATTTAAGACATTAATTGGCTATACATGAAATAGAATATCTTAAAGGTTTGTTAATTTTTTCTGTCATTAGGCTTCAACAGTATATACTATTTTGACAAACCCGTGAATACATTGGAATGAAAATTTTAGGATTTCTTATAATAAGCTCACAGTTAAGATCTTTTTCTTATGTGAACATCTTTAGGCATGTGCTACAACTAATTCTTTTAACTGTTCAACTTGTAATGTACTCACAAATATAATATAAAATGTTTGTCTGATAGTCTCATAGATACTCATTATTTAAGGCATCCAAAGACATTGACAGAGATCATTAATAGTATCTCATTATTAGGAATTTCAGTTTCATAACACGAAAATTCCATTAATGAAGCATGATTGGTGTCATCATAAACTGAAGTAGTTTTCATTTCTGGATTGTAAATTTTTGGATACTAATAACTTTCTCATAGACCATTTAACTGCAGAGTGTTTGGGTTCTCCTTAAATCTGCCACAAGATTGCACATTGCTGAAAAATAACTAAAGATGTGAAGTAAGTGAGGAAATACTTTAAAGGATTCTCGATTTTTGAAAACAATTTCAGAGATATGGAATTTATTTATTTAATACATACAAGGAAACCAAGCTTAAATATCTTACAAAACTTTTTCAAAATTTAAAAGGTCATTAATTTTTAAACTTGCAAAATACTTTACAGAGTTGGCAAAATCATTTTCCCATCAAGTTTTGTTTTCCGCCAATAATGGACATTTAAAACCTTGGACAACTGGGTTTCTGCTATTTAACAAATCAACTAACTTGTAACAATCAACTGTCACATCCATATTTGAAATTGCTTTATTTCCATTCTTCTGTAGGAATTTCAATGCATCTTCAGTTCCTGAACTAATTCCTTGTACAGAGTGACACATCCATTTATTAACACTTTACAATATAGCTGAAAAGTGTTTATGACTTTGTTCATTCTGTCTGTCTGTCTGTCTGTATGTCCATTTGCATGATAACTGCCGTAAAAATGACTTTATCAAAATGAAATTTCATTATGTTGTTGAGACGGTATGTGGGACATATGGGAATGTAAATGAATAATATCATCTAATCAGTTATATGATGAACCCGGGTTAAAAAATGAAATACATTGAACTCTATGGGACATAATTTTTCAAATATTTTTTAAGTGAATTTAAAATTCACAAAAATGCTTCGAAAGTTTTAGGAAATATTTAAATTATCTCATAAAATATATAAAAAAAAAATTTCATCAAAATATGTTTGGTAGTATTTTAAATAAAATTTCAAATAATAATTACACCCATATAAAATGAAGAGATCACGTGACCCACTTCAAAATAAAATAAGGCATCTATCTTTTTTCCAGAGTAAAAATTGTGATTTTTAAAGTTCTTTTAAATTTATATTTTGTGCTGCATCCATCCTAAAACCACTTTATTTTTGAATAATTTTTGAACATCTATATTCTGTGGCAACGCAATTACAATATTTTTTAATTTAAATGATCATCAAACTGATTATCTCTACAAAAGAGCAAAATTTTAATGCATGCAGAAAGTAAACAAGTGATTGTAAAGATAAGTTGTATAAGAAATGCTGAATTTTTTTCACACAAAATTATTTAACTCAGAAGTCTGGAATAAAAGTGTATGAATGAAATATTCACTGCTTTTACATAGAGAAACAGACGATTCATATTTCGATGACGGCATTTGAATAAAGTTCATTTTTTTCAATGACGTTTTAAGTTTTTAAGTAAAATAAATTATCGTAGTTCTGTGATAATTAAAACAATATCACCCCTGAATGTATCGCATTTAGCATTTCAGTTGGAAAATGTTTCATAATCAATGCTTTATGCATGATTGATCGTTCTTGTTTTATTTTATAACTAATGTGAACACCAGTCAGTTTGTTCATAAATTTAAATCTAACTTAATCTTGAATTTTATTAAATTCAATGAAACAGTTTCACAAGATTATTTTATGATTTAAAAGACTTTTCAGCCATTGCATTCCTTGATAGTTTTAACATCATTCTGTGTATGTAATATGCCTGTGCATGGATCAAAAATCACATATACAAGCACATTCACATATACAGAATGTTTGAAATACGTAATCAAATCATCGTAATGTACACATCCCATTGGAGTGGAGATTTGTACCCCTGTCTGTCCCCTTTCCCTGGCATAAACCTGATCTGGTCACCTGGGGGTTAGGAATGAACCTGCTATCTTACATCCTAGAATTTGAAACACTTATACATTACTTGCTACTACATCGCTTGTCACACTCAAAATCCGAGTTTTGATATCAGCCAGTTTGACAATGCAAACTGTAATCGGATGAGTAAAAATAATTGAACTAACTTTGCCAATAAAAGAAAAAAGAAACAAAAAAACCCTATAAGGCATTTAATCTTTTTTTAGTCAAAGCAACAACCATAAAGACCATAGCTTCTGAAACTAAGCAACTTTCTATCCCATCAATTATACCAGCACATTCAACATATCCTGAATACATGCTGTTTGCTTTGTCCCATTTCTGTTTCTGCATGGAGAATGAATCTACAATTAAGGTACAATTCTTTAGATGGGAATTATTTGGTACCTCACTTTTGTGATGAAGAAACTTCATCTAAGAAACCTGGATTACACCGTGAAGATACATGGGCATATGACGGATTTTTCCAAGGAGCTGCTAAAGTCAATTGCATTCAAAGTCTAAAAATTAATGTGAACTATTTTTTTTTTTAGTTCCATAGTTAAAAAACAGAATAGAGCTTCATGTATCCATCTGTTGCTCCTCCCCCTCCTCACATATTTTAAATCTGACCTGTTCTCCAGAAAATCTTAAATATTGATAAGTATATGCAGATTAGAGGTTCAATAAAAACAAATAAAATTAAAAATTCTTAGTGGGTGGAAAAAGCATGTCAGTAAAAAATGGCATTTAAACGAATGAAGAAGGATATCAAACAAAAGGGCACATTATAACATAGAGAAAAACCAATTTCTTAATATACTGGGGGGGGGGGGTTAAAAATATAACGTTTTTGTTTTTTCTTAGTTTGGGAAAATTAATGGAAGGAAAAACTAAAGCAATTTTCAAAAATACACCATCCCAACCTAAATGCAGTAAAAATAACAGGATAATATGGGAGTAAAATTATATGACAGGGGAGGTGTAAAAATAAAAGAAATTATAAAAATGAAATATTGATTATATTGGGGTATCAAAATAATCGAATATCGTGATTACGAGAAAACAGTTTTTTTCTAAATCATTGAGGAAGCAAGGACAAAATGATACAAATTTTCATTTTTCTTTTGAGTTTTGGAAAAGTAATGGTAAAAACACATTGGAAAATTATTTAGATATATACCATTCAAACCCCCTCTAGCCTCCCCCTCCCAAAAAAAATGATAAGGGCACTTCAGGTTAATTTATAATACAGTGCAAGTAGAAAATAAACATGCGAAAATATTCATATGGTAATATTAATAATATATTATAATATAAAAAAATCTATCATATCGAGACTAAAAGAAAATTACCAAGTTTTTCATTTTTGTAATCAATGCAGATAGGGAGCACTGAAAATGACCCATTTCATTTTTCTTTGTTTTTTAAATGTAACGTTTGAAAAATTTGAAATAATTTTCAGAGATGTATCAACTCAATCTAAATAAGATTAAAATTAAGCATTTAGGATTAGGGAAAAAAAGGAAACAATAAATAACAAATTTTTAATTTTTGCAGTTATTGGGAAAAAGAGTTGCTAAAATAACAATTTTTACTTATTTCTTCCTAATTGCAGAAAAATAAAAGAATGAAATATACTGATGCATTTTTCAGAGATTCATCAATACAGTCCAGATACAGAAGGGAGGGACTCAGAGACTTCAGACCATGAAGGGGATAATAAAAGCTAGGAAAAGGGAGATTTAGAATTAAAAATGATAAAAATTGTCGAGTGGTGTATCAAAAAATCAAGTGCATAGAGACTAATCAAAACATCTTAAATTTTCAATTTTTGCAGTCAATAGAGGAAGAGGGCTGAAAAAAACCCCACAAATTTTTCGCTTTTATTTTAGCTGTAAGAAAAGTAAAATCAGCCATCTGAAACAATTTTCACAGACATATTATTATAATTTCATTACATTATAATTTTGATACTTTAATATTTTGAACTATTTTGAAAAGGTGGTTCTAATTTCAACATTTTAATAATTTGAAAATGTCTAAAGACAAATCCCCTATGTTATACACGAAAAATCCTTTCGGTTTCATCAGACTGGAGCCACTGCTGATTTTTTAGTCATTAAGTAAGAAAGATGCTGTAAAAAGCATTACATTTTCCTTTTTTCCCCCCTAGTGCAAAAATAATTGAACAAACATTTTTGAAATACTATTTTTAACTATGGGAACACTGAAAAGCATGGATACTGCATACTTACATGTTTTAATTTTTTATCTCATTCAGGTATCACATTGAATAACGGTTACAAAGATGTTATGTTACATGATTCATGCTTAAATTTCTTTTATTTGATTAAAAAATGGTTATTTTTTACATAAACAAAAATAATTAGAACACATCTTAGACATTATGCATTATTTTCTATCACAGAAATAATAAAATTATCATAGAATTCCTATAACAATACCCTCCTACCCACCCTCCAAACTACATATGCCCCATCAGAAAATTTAGAGACTTTCTGCATAAAATCTGTTTATAACCCCAATCATTTCCAGTCTTGTTACGGATAATAATGGAGTGTTTTATCAAGAATATGTTGCTTCTTAACAGCAATCTGGAAATAATGAAGAAAGTCGAATTTACTTTACACTGCTTCATGTTTGAGAAAATGTTTAACAGTCATTTTGTAATCATCATCATTAGAATGGCAACTATAAATACAAGAATATTTTATTGGCTTCCAATCCTTTTTCTTACAGCAATAAGCTACATTACTAATTTTGAAGAGGAAATCTGAAATATATAGTCAATGAAGAATATAAAAATTCTGTATGTAATCTTTTTGGCTTAAAAATAACATAGATATATTAGCTAGTGTGCACAATGGTATTTGCAAACAACATATTCGTAGGGTAGTATTTAAGTTTAAAAAAAATAATACACAAAATATTTTTATATGGAAATAAATTATTTTATTGTTTTTAAAATATTCGCCTTTAGCATCCATACATTTTTTCATTTGAATAAACCAATTTTCAAAACAGTTATGCAATTCAGAAGTTGGTATAACAGAAACATGTGATTTATAAGCATCAACTGTTTCTTCTAAGCTGTTAAATCATTGACCATGCATTTTATTTTTGATTGTTGGGAACAAGAAAAAATCACTAATTTTAACACTTATACTATAACATATAGAATGTAAACAAATCAGGTGATTGTAAGGTTAGTTGTATAAGAATTGCTGATTTTTTTTCATGCAAAATAATTTAGCTCTGGAGTCTGGAATATAAGTGAAATGAACGAAATATTCATTGATTTTACTCAGAGAGGCAGATGATTTATATTTTGATGATGTTATTTGAATAAAGTTCATTTTCATTGTCTTTCTTGATGAAGTTTTAAAGAAAATAAATTACTGTATTACTGTGTAATTTTCAAAATATCAGCATTGAATGTATCACATTTTGAAGATATTTAAATAAAATTACATTTCAGTTGGAAAGTGTTTCATAATCAATATTTTATGCATGATTGATCTTTCTTATATTATATGTGACATAACGATCTAAAAAGATCATTTGTTACACAGCATCAATGTTTTCTGACGTCACAGCAGTTCGAGGTTGACCTTTACGAAATTCATCACTGAGACTCCCACATCCAAGATAGAATTTTTTAAACCCGTTGTAAATTGTTGCTTTGGATAGTGCTTCATCACCAAAAGTCGAATTCATTTGATGTAAACACAGTTTCTGTATCAACCCTTGTCAAAAGTCATAATAAAACATAGCTCAAAAATCCCTTCTACTTAAATCCATGTTTTGTCACTACCTTATTAACTTCAAAACGATGTTGTAAAACTACTTTTATAGCATTTCTCATTCTTTAACAGCCAATGTTTACGTGAAAGTTCAAATTTTAAAAAATTGTCTGCACTGAAAGCTGTTACTTTTTGTATTGCCACATTCCAAAAACTTAAGTACTGGCCCTTGTACATTGGGCATACACATTTCTTTCTATAATACTTTCATCTATTTCCTCATATAGACCATCAGCCATTAAATTCTTTGAATTCAAAGTATAATCAATTTAGCACTTGAGTGTGTAAAACAAATTGACTGTACAGCTTCAGAATAATTGAATCAAATACGGAATGCTAGTTAAAAGTTTAACATTTCTCTATTTCTCTTACACAAAGCTCCTCCCTCCCATTTAGGAAAAATAGAGTTGGGGAATACCCCCCCCCCCCCACTCCAAAGGTAAATCATTTCTCTACTTCTTTGTTAATGTAAAATATATATATGAACAAGGGTAAGAAATGAGAATAAATATTGAAATCTCTAAATACAGGGAACCCTAGATTATGGATACTCTAAACCTAAATAAAGGTCAAAAGGCATGACATTAATGGGCATCTGTAATTGATATTTCAATACAATTTTATTTTCTAAATAGCAGATGCATCTTAGCTACAAATTTCTGACATAATGGATGTCCATCATTGGGAAGTTGTCCAGAAGTGTGAAAAAAAATGAATAAAGGCTAACACTATAAATAATTATTTCACCTTCTATAATAATCTTGTTTACTAAATTTGATTATGTATTTCAAAATATATTACTTTTAATAATGCAGTAATACTTATAAGACTCAAAAAACTTGGCATAGAGGTCAGTATGTGTTGACATTTTAGACTTTACTCAGATGGAAAGTAATTGAACCCAAAACCATCCAGAGTATAATTGGCAATCTAAAGGCTGAACCAGACTCTTAAAAATCTGAGTTTCAGTCTGGCAAGAATTGTTGTTTTGTCACATATCTAAAATCATAAATCAAAGCCAACAAGTGCTCAGAATTATGCTAAAAATTTATAAAGCCTTTTCTTCCCATTGAAAAAAATGAGAATTTTTTATATACAGGGTGCCCACTTTTATCCATTACACCCCCTTAACTTCTAAACGGTGACAGCTTAGGCCATAAAGTTGGTGTCTAGGTATAGTAAAAAGGCTATGCGCTACTCGATGAGACAACTTACAACGCCATCTATCGGCAAATTTTGGAATTAGCGGTCTTATCTCGTAAGCGGTGAAAGATACGTGAGAAAAGTTAATTAGAAAGTTGTAGAGCACTCTCGATTTAGTACGAAAAGATACCTTGTGCACATTAATACTCAAAACAGAATGCAAAAAATGAACATTTGTTTGATTGTGAATTGAAGCGAGAAAAGACCACCTTACGGACTAAATATGAGCCTGTGTTGTGGCGCAGGGGAAACGCACGTGATTCGCATTTATGAGGACCATGGTTCTGTCCCCACCGGTTGCGTGTTTTACTGAATGTCTCTGCAAATCATGAAAACTTTATGCTGATCTTACAAAATCATCTCTCCAAACACACAGTTCAACTCAAAGATCCATGTGATTTTTATACCAGACATGGTATAAAAATCACATGGATCTCATGTATTATGCAAATGAGGATGGAACGTCATACCTGTTCACCAGAGACTACTACTATAAAAAGGATGTTTCTGCTGGGTTGTACGTTAAAGCGGAGAGTTATGGCAAAATTTGGCAGTAACCAGTATTGCGAGATGTTGTTAATTTACGGTGAATGTGGGTGTAAGGCAAAATCAGCTGCAAGGCTGAATCGTGAACGTTTCTCTCAAGGCCCGCATCCTAGACGGAAGACCATCTTAAAAGTTGTAAAACGTTTAAGGGAGACGGGCTGTGTGACCAGCCGACCTCGAATTCGTATACCTCATACAGTAGGACACAAAGTGCAACCTGAAGATGTGCTAGAATACGATCTCACCCATCTTCAGAGCAGCACAAGAATAATCAGTGAAAATTATGGCCTCTCAAAAAGCTGCATCTCGAAAATTCTGAATGAATCAGGTGCTCATCCATACCGATCCACACCTGTGCAAAGATTGCTGCCAAGAAATGCTGAGAGACGTTACACGTGGTGCAACTTTGTGATGAATAACTTAGAGGTCCACCCAACATTCCTGGCAGACATAATATGGACGGATGAGGCATGTTTTTCGAGGAACAGAATGTTTAATAGACAGAACGTTCATACCTGGTCGCTGGAAAATCCGAGATATGCCATCGAAGTTCGACATCAACAATGCTGGTCGATTAATGTTTGGTGCGGAATTTTTAATGACAGGCTCATTGGACCAGTATTTTACGAGGGCACGTTAACGGGACAACAGTACTTGCAGCTTCTACAGGATGTAATAACCGACTTTGTTGAGAATCTACTGTTGCATCAACTCCTAAAGATATGGTTCCAACATGACGGCACACCTCCGCATAAGATTTCAAACGTTTAGCAGTACCTAATAGAGACATTCCAGAATCAGGTCATCGGGTATGATGGTTAAGTCGAGTGGCCCCCGCGCTCACCTGACTTGACCCCATTGGACTTCTTCTTATGGGGACACATAAAAGGGCAGGTATATGCGATCCTCCGCCAACATTGCAGGATCTTCGAAGACGCATTACTGATGCTTGTGCGTCCGTAACATCTGCCATGTTGCACAATGTGCAGCGAGAAATCCAGTCCAGAGTGCAAACGTGTATAGTGGTTAACGGAGAGCATTTTGAGCAATATACTATTGTAAATAAATGATCCTGAAGACAGGGAAGTGTCTCAGTTTCTTTCTTCCACTCTTTATGACATGACAATTTTCGAAATTGTGACCAAACAAATGTTCATTTTTTGCATTCTGTTTTGAGTATTAATGTGCACAAGGTATCTTTTCGTACTAAATCGAGAGTGCTCTACAACTTTCTAATTGACTTTTTTTATGTATCTTTCACTGTTTACGAGATAGGAGCACTAATTCCAAAATTTGCCGATAGATGGCGTTGTAAGTTGTCTCATCGAGTAGCGCATAGCCTTTTTACTATACCTAGACACCAACTTTATGGCCTAAGCTGTCACCGTTTAGAAGTTAAGGGGGATGTAACGGATATAAGTGGGCATCCTGTATATTTGGTTAATACAACTCATTAAAACATAGACCTTGACCAGACTGTCCTAAGCCTGTTCAGACCTCTAACTAAGCTTAGTAAAGAATAATAATTATATGTTAAAGCTTAACATTATAAAATTATATCATTATAATATATATATGTATATATATCATACAGCTATTCTCATTAATGTCAACACAATGTATTAATTACAAGAAAGATGTTATTACACTAAAGACAACTTGATTATATGCATTTATACTGCAAATATAATTTTTGAAATGTCACAAATGTATGGCAGAAAGAATGAATTATGAATAAAAAATTTTATATAAAATACTGAATATTTATTGTGAAATTAATTACTTTACAATTTTAATTTTAGTGTACTTTTTGTTATTTAACTGACTATGCATGTCATAATACCGTCAATGAATCAAATGCATGCAGAGCTTTATTTTTTTTTTTCATTTTGAAACCCTTGAGGAGAAAAGAAAAACTCCCCTTGATGTCCAAATTTTCTCACCTTTTTTTTGTTTACAATGTACGTATTGTTACTTCTTAGATTACATGAAATTTTTTATCAATTACTTAAGCTTTCATTCTTTTAAATCCTCCATTTTCTAACCTGGTGGATTGAGTATCATTTCCTTATTTTTACACTGATTCGATAGCTTTAAGAAGCTACGAGTTTCAATTTCATAGAAAAGAAAAAACTCTTTATAATACTGGAAAAGTTATCATGATAAATATTTTCCACAAATTAAAAGATGAACATCCACAAAGTTTTATTCTGAGCTTTTAAGTATTGCGTTGAATTCCAGTATCATTCAGATGCAACATGAATTTCATACAATTTAAAGTGAATTTAATGTGATACGATTTAAAGTTTATAATATCTATAATTGCTTTATTTTAAATGCAGACTCTAAGCTAATAAAATTTTGCAGTAAATAATATGTATGCATATGCAAAAGTTTTACATACTTTAAAAAATATAAAAATTACCTTCAAAATAAATTGTAATTTTTGCACTTGCACATCATTCTTTAAAAATGTATTTGTTACATAATTTTTAAATTTCTGTCTAAACCAGAAATTAGCAATGAATTTTCAATAAAATGATATTACATATATAAAAATTTAATAAAACATAAATTATATTTAGTGATAATTAGGCTAAATATGACACCGCCTCTCTTGCTTCTGACACACCACTGCAGAAGAATTCAACTCTAGCAAATCAGAATGTTATATTTATGCTATTGAGACTTTTTACTGGCTAGGTATAACAAGTTAAGTTGTCCCCGAGTATAGTATGCCTAAGCCCATACTGCTGAGAAACATACATTAGTTTCATGTTTATAATAACAACACATTTCATATTGTTAGCATGGCAACAGTCCAGTTTTGTTTCTGTTTCGATGTTTTGTAGTTGAGTGTTGACTTTGATGAGAATATGTTGTATAAGTCTTTTCATTTGATATATTCTGTTTAAATTTAAAGTGTCATTAGCATTATTTTCTATACATCCACTATCACTCTAGAAACTGACATGCATTTATTTTATTTTTATGCACACAATTTTTTTATTTTGTTTGTGTTTGAATAAGTTTCTCAAGTTTTCTTTACAATGTATAATGTTAAGTATTCTAATAAAAATCTGCATTTATTAAATTTCTGCTTACATCAAATTTCTACAAAAAAATCTATTTTTAAGATATACAGTTCAAATTCAGAATGCCCTGAACCAATCTATAAAGGAAAAATTACAAAATTTTAAATTTTCAAATTTAAGGAATCTTAATGACTATTTGAAAACTCGCAAATGTCGTATTTATCAGTTTTTCTCTCAAATAGAGTGAATTAAAAGAAGTCTATAAAAAAATCTGTTTAAAATACACAATTTAAATTTGGTATAATGAGTATCGTATAGCAATTTACAAAGGAAACATGATAAAATTTCAAATTTTAAGGAACCCTTATGGCTATTCAAGAACATGTAAATGTTGTATTTAAAATCTACAAAAAAGAGCAGATATCCGATAAAAAATCAACTTGTAAAAAAAAAGCCAATTTTGTCTGCTTTACAAAAAGTCTCGACCATAAAAATGATTTAGACTAAGAACTACTGCCAAGCTTATCAAACTTCATGAGTGAAAAGTATAGAGATAAAATGTTATTGGATATATTTCATAACAAACTTGGTAAATTTACCTTTATTTTTTTTATCGGATTGGATGCACATCTGTCTTAAAAAGTACTGGGAATGTTTACCTTTGGCATGTTTAAAAAAATTATATGTAATTTGTGATTAATTTCTAAATTTTACAGTTGCCTTGAGAATTTGTTATCTAAACCTGTAACCCCACAGAAGCTTTTCAAAATTAAACTAATAAAAAATTACCTACGAACAGGAATGACTCAAGGTACATTACCATCTCACACCAAATTTTACGGTATTACTATTGTAATAATATTTTGATGAAACAGCCAAAGTTTAGAAGTTTATATAAATTGCAATGATGAAAATTTTTCTGTAAAAACTTCTCTGCTATTTTCAATTCACCTTAGCGGATATTTAGCCACACCTTTTCTGAGAAATAGAACTTGGAATGCTAGAGTAGGTAAAAGAGAAATTGTGCCCTAAATGCGTTTCATAAAATACAAAGAACTTCTGAAGAATATCTTATACAGTTCTAAAATTTCTATCCAGTAAAATGTCTGAAATCAAGGAATACTCCAGAATAACTGCATTTTTTTAGTACTATGTGCACCATCGCTTATTCCTCTTTTAGGAGACACTGATAATTGTGATCAATTAGTGATAGTTAGGCCCATTAGGTTGGAGCAAAAAAAACTTTTATTTTTTTTTTTGCAAAAAGCTTGGGGTGGGAAAAGTGGCCATTTGACATGAATATCACTGGTGTAAAATATTAATACCGAAAAAAATGTCTTCAATCTATGCATTTGCTAAGTTTAAAATTTAAGGCATTTTTCAATTTTTCTAAAATATTCACAAGTTGACTTTTCCATGCTAAAATATATTTATTACGTTTGTTAAAAGTAATAAATATATTTTGTTTTAAGTAGTAAAAATTCAAGATAATATAATTATGTTTTCGATGCCAAATATGTCAGCAAAGTTGAAGAATTTCACAAAAATCAATGAATTTACACACTTGGTACTGGCCTGCTCTATGTCCTCGGATGAGTCGGACGGCCTGGGTTTTCGACACTTGGTACTGGCGATATATTTTTTAAATATCAAAGGTATTTGGCAATAAATTACCAGGTATTTGGGTCTTTCCTCTTGGTGGGGATGATAAGCATAAAAATATATTTAAAGGTTAAAAACCAAAGCTGATTACTCCCACCCGCTCTTTCGAAGCAGATTTGCAAGTATATGACACAGATCCGACCACACTACCTTTGCTTCGCCTTCATTTGGTACTTTCAAGGTCCCCATATACATGTGCCCAAAATAAAACTGTTACTCAATTTCTTTCAGAATTTTATTCAGGCTTATTATCAATATGTCTCTGACAAGGAAAAACGAGAATTATATTGTTGGAAATGATAAAGAATTAAAAGATTCAGAGCTGCTCCCAACTCGATGTGATGTATTCAGATTTAGCAATCTACTTTGGAATATAAAAAAAGTTGCAAAATAATGGAAAAAATGTAACATTCGCTGAAGTTTTTCCTTTAGCCTATGAATGGATAACAGAGATATGGAAGATAGCTTCTATCCCTACAATATCTCTTCCTAGAATTCAGACTTTAAAACTAACCATCAAAATCAACCATTAAAATTAATTTAAGATCCAAAGTAATAGCCCAAGAGATGGAAATACAGAATTTTCAAGGTGAGCCTATGTGATGTTATTGGTCCATGAAGGAAAAAATGACTATTCACAATCGAACAGACCCAATAATAAGATTTAAAAACTTATTGATTCTATATGCTGAACAAAAATACATAGTCAACTGTATCAATAAAAGCTTATGGGTGCTAGTAACTCAAGAAATGCAAAATAAAATTTTTAATTACCTTTCCATCAATGCTGCAGACTTTAATGCCAGTAATCGATATTACAAGCAAAACACTTTTCTTTTTAGTAGTATGCTAAAATTAAAATGAGATGAAAATTAAAAAATAAAGCAAATACAAAATACTATTTTTTTTTTCATAATTTACGGCAGAAAAAATAAATTAGATATTTTGAATAAATATTTATTTAGATTTTCATTAGAACCTAATGACATTACACATATATATGATATAAAAACAAAGATATATAGAAAATACCCAGTAGAAAAGCAGTGGCACTTATATGGTTAAAAGTTAAATTTTTCAATGTCATGTTTATGCCAGTTATGCTATGTGATGAAATTCTGTATTTTCTTTCAGCATTACTGTGTTAAAATTTAAATAATCTAAATTGAAAGTCAGTAATTTTAGACACTGATTTTGATATTTCGATGATCATATTAGACTAACTACATTTTATGATCAGAAAGCCCTTAAGTTTGCTCACACAGTGGTAGCAAACAGGAATGACCATTAATACATTTCATTTTTGGTGTGATATTTATACCAGGTTCACATTTCTATCAAATTTTTATATTTTGCAAGTGTGATTTCAGTCCAGTGGCATTTATGCCCCTGTAACCATACTATACATATAGAATTAGAAGACAAAGAAACACAAATTTCTTGAGGTATTACCAGGTCACATCAGTTGTCAAATTTTTAGAGGCTGAGAAACAGTTTGCAAAACTGGGAGAAATGTTAGAAATGTATATTTTTAATTTAAATATCATAAATGAACTGAAAGACACCTAAGAAACTAACACATAATGTGTATACTTACTGTTTAGTTCTCAACATATCAATATCACAGAATTAAAAGATTTTGCAATAGTAGTTGTTATAGTCACTTTTTCAAAAATTTAAGAAGAATTCCTGCAAAAATCTTTCTGTAATTAAAAATACTTTTTATTTAAACAAAACACAAGAAATAAAAAAGGATTTGAAATTTCAGATTTATTTTAATTAACACCAGTAATGATGGCACTATATTTCTTTTGTTTGCTATTAAATGTGTTCACAAAACACTAGTACTAAGCTTGCATGTTTTTATATTTTTAGAGTGATATTTTAGTTCAATCTTGGTTTAATGTTTTTTCATATCATACAATCTTTTATACTGTCTACAGAGAAATATAAACTTAGAATTTTATCCTATAAGTAGAGCTGAAGATGATAGCTACAACATTTTAAGTAATTAAAAATTTTATAATAAAATAGTAACAAATGTCTTTATAAAAATTATAAAATAAATCTAGCAATTTATTTAATAGTTACAAATACTAATTGCAAGTGGAAAAACTCTTAAGAGTATTCTTACTTGCATCTGTCTCAGTTGCGATCTGACAAATTCTGTTCTAGAAGTCTGATCATTTCCAGTCACAGGAAAACTACCAATATACTAATAGAAAAAATACAACATAAATCACACAAGAAAATAAAAATATAAAATTCAAAATTATAGATTTTCAGCAAAATTATCAAAAATAAAACTTATAGTAATAGAATACTGTGAAATTATAACAGTTCTCTGCAAGAAATTGTCAAATTTTGTTCCTTTCCTCACTATTTTTAATATTTTATTTTAGTACATTGGATGTCAGCAATATAGCCAGAAATGGCCGGATTATATTGACCTCTAGTGAAGCAATCTCCAGGAGTTAGTAAGTGGCAGCAAACATTGAGCAGAGCTCCCAATCTCTGGAGGTTGGCAATCGTCAGTAAGATGGGGCAGGCAGGATGAAACAGCTCGTGAAGCAAATTCCGGGGGATGGTGAGGCATCAGAAAACAAGGCGAAGCCCTAATGGGTGAATTATACCTGCAGAGCAGTCATTATGAAAGAGTTCACGAAGTAAGCTCTGATGATTTGTGAACATGAATAAATAGGGGATGGTACTTGAGCTCAGGGGTTAGCAAGCATCAGCAAGTAAGATTCATGAGTGGATTCGTATGAGCATTAACAATTAGTGGCAGCCTGCATTTCAGCATGAGAGCCTAAAGCTATTTATGTACATTGTGCAGCTCACACACTTTAACTTTACAGGATGCTGCAAAAATTTCTAAGACAAACAAAGAAGCTGTAACCCAGGAAATAACCACTCTGATATGACCTTCTCCGAAACGTATTGCACTTTCACACCATGTCTATCTCTTTAAAACACTTGTATCACACCAGGACTGTCCAAAAAGATTCTATTCAAAGTATCCTTTCTAATTATGAATGAAATTTTTCTCATAAAATTAGAGGAAGTTTCCATAGAAAATTCTGATGTAGGCCAGCCAGCTACAAGACTAATGCTTTCACTTGAGCTGTTTTCTGTCTACTTTGGGTAAAATGTTTGTTTATAAAACTGTTTTCTGCAGCAGATGAGATAAGCAAACAGTATCAATTGAAATTAATTAATTCTCAAGAAAAAATAACTGCTATACATACATTGAAATATTTTGAGAGCTAAAGAAATGATGATAGTTTTGGCAAACTTTGGAATTTTATGCTGAATTCATCTGAGAATTTAACGAACCCACCAACACTGTCATGAATCCAGAAAATGCCCAAAAGATACAATGAATAATTGATATCTTCTACTTTTAAACACTCTGGGATTACTTCAGAAAAAAATATTTCAAATCGCTGGATATTAATATCATCCTTATATGACCAGTTTTTAAACAAATGCATTAAAATTATGAAGAACTTGGAAAGTTTACTATTATCTGCAACAAATGCTGATAGTTTGATGATATCTGTAAACTTAAGGATATCATCATAACATATACAGAAAGATCGACTAAAAGTGCAAATTAGTATGTTACCAGATCTCAAAAAATCTTTGGGTGATAAATATAAGCATAATTTGAACGTCAAGAAAATTATCAACATTTCTAAAATATGTGAAATTTTGAAAAGAGAACAGGAACTATTGTCTAATATGTTCAGCGAGATACAGTGCAAATATATCTGTCTATACCTGTAACTGCAGCAACAGCAGAAGAGTCCTTTTCTGCTCCTAAAAAGTTGAAAACCTATTTAAGGTCAAATATAAGGCAAGTCAGACTGAACTCTTTACTTATACTCCATGTTCACAAAGAAGCCAATGATCTTATTAAAATTGCTAAAACATTTATTTCCAAGAATGACAGACATCGAAACTATTTTGCACATTTTTAATAATCTAATTTTTCAAGTTTTTTTTAATATACTCAAAAAAATTTTAACATTAAAATAAAATACAGTCATAGTAAATGTTTGATAATAATTGTATAACATTTTATTTTATTTTTCCCATAAAAAAATCCTATTGATATCATTTTGTCTGTCTGTACACAAAATAATTCCAAGCTTTATACAGATAAAGAGATGGCATTTTTAGAAAATGTTCATCTATATATGAGAATATAACTGAATAATTCCGGTGCAGTTCCACTCCACAAATCTTTTATCTATTTATTCCATAAAACCAGTGTAATTTCAACAATTGAAATTATTATAAACTTATTTTAAATTAAAAACTTGAAATATTATATTTTATGATATTTTTACTTTCCTTGCAATAGATGGTAATGTATAGGGAAAGTATTGAAATTGTGTTGAAAATCACAACTCAAGCTTTTGACAGATCTACATGTTTTGGGACCTCTAGAACATGAAAAAAATATTTTTAGTGTGACATCTGTGTGTGTATCTGTCTGTTCAATGTATGTATCTACTCTAACTCAAAAACTAATGGATCAAATTTTATAGGTAATGTGTGTGACCCTGGTGCTGATTAGATTTTGGTACAAAATTCAGAATAAACGAACCCACCTTATTTTGCGAAATGGCCCATAAAAATCTCATGTATCCACTGTAGCTAAAAAACTAATTGACCAAATTTCACAAAAATTGGTAAAATTGGTAGATAAGTCAGTTGTAGAGTACCCTGGTGCTGATTAAATTTTGGTACGATTTTGAAAAAAAGAACTTTATGAAATGGCCTGCAAAAATCTAAAATAAAAGACTATGTATACTCAAATGTATTGATTAAATGCTTGTTTTACACATAATTTTTGATGAGGAAAAGAATAAGACCAACCCTAGTACTTTAGGGCTAACCGTTCTGAAGATATTTGAGGTGGGGGGGGGGGGGGGGGCATTTCCTTTCGCCACCTATGAAAAAATATCCAGTTACCAAATAAAAACAAAATTGAATTAAAAGTGCAAATTCAGTGTTATTTTGTGCAATTAAACTCAATGTAAGGAATTATTAAAGAAATAACGAGAAAATGAATGTGAGTCTACAGGGAAAGTCATGTGCTGCCCACATCAGATTTTTATTGTTGTTAGCAAAAAAAGTATTCAACTTGCATGGTTCATAATACTCTTCATTTAATTTCTTGGCACAGAAAAAGAAAAAAACAGTGTTTTGAATGTATTTGCAAATTTTTACTAATGTTCTTTTTTCATATTGCTAATAAAATAATGTGAGTAATGCATGCAGGTGAGGATCTCTAAAATTTGTATTAGCATGCATTATGTCTTGCTCCCCTCCCCTAAGATTCATCCAATCTACTGCCTTTGTGAAGCCACATATAGATTGGCAAACATCTGAACAGAAATAATCAACAAATTGGTTTGCTGGACAAAAAAGTACCACTTCAAATTTAGTTATAATAAAGCAAGCCTGATCATGTTTCATGGGAAAAAGATAAAATAATCAAAAGTGTTGAGGAACTGAAATCAGATTTTACTTTCAGGACTTTTGGGGCGGGGTGAAATTTTAGGGGGTGCAAGTTTTTTATTTGCCCTATATAAATATAAGGCTGCAGCACATAAATAAAAAATGTGTCACATACATAGCCTGTGTCAAAAGGCCCTAAAATCTGTGTCACATAAATATAAACTAGGTTAACATAAAATGTCACGGGAGGGGGGGGGGGGAGCAATACTCGTCTATGGGTGATCTTGAATATTGTGGTTCACTGATTTTACAGCTGTGAGTCAACAATTAATTCGTAACTATTGTAAACATTACATAAAATAGGATGCATGCCTATTATTAATGAAATGGAGCTATATTTTAGAATAACATTATTTATTTATGCATTTTGAATGATTTAGGCTCATTTGAAATACATTTGATGAGCATAAATTAGAATTTGATATATTTGAACCCCAAAATTCTTTAAACTGACTTGCATTTTTCATTGAATTTATAATTTTTTCACTAGCGAGTCAGGTAGACTCATAACATTTTACATGAAATTCAAACCCTGAGCTGATCTTAATTACAATAGCATTAATAGGGCCATATCAAGATAGGGGGGCTTTTAGGACATGAGCCTCCATTTAAAAGGCCACCAAAAGCCTGTTAGAGTAAAAAAGAGCTTAAAAAAATCCCTCAAATATATATTCCAAATTGTGAATTTTCTTACTATTTGTGTTCAAGATTTAAACAATTTAAACTTAATGTTATTCTGCAACAGTTCAATTATAGGTATTAAATATGGTGAAGTTTCCCTTAGAAAATTATTCATGACATCCCTTTGTTACAGTAGTATTAAATTAGTAACCAAAGTAGTAACCAATTTGATGATTAAATATAATTTAATTTTCAAAAGTAAAAGATTTTCCTTTACAGCAAGATTTTTATTTATTTTTTTATCTACTAAACTAATATATCACATATTTCAAAATATTCTACTGTTCGATATTGGTTTATACTACAATAAATAAAACTGCTGCTTGTGAGAATATAACTTACTAATACTTCCTCGAAAAAAGGCGCCTAATTCAGTTTATAAAGTTATATTAGTTTATATACAGTGGTGAATGCCGCAGTAGAATCTGGTATGATGCTGCCACACAAAATTTGCAGTAAAAACCTTGCCCTAGTTACAATATATAACACAATAGCAGTAACATTTTTAATTATCATAACTATTAATGCCATTAAGTCTTTTGAGTATTGTGGTGCATATGGTGGATGTAAGATGCATTTTCGCATAACCTACTTTCTAAACCACGATTTACCACTGTTTATATATTCAGTTACTTCTCAGGGTGACAAAACTAAATCTAGCTTCCTTAAGGTTGGCTGAGGGCATTTAAGTGTTCTTCCTATCTTTTGCTGATACATACATTGTTTGAAATTATGAGAGGAAGATTTTATTAGACAAGGGGACAGATGTGACCATGATGAATCCATAGATAATTTCCTTTTTAGGTTTATTTTACTGAATTTTAAAAGCATACATGTTTATAAATTATTGAATTCTGGACTGATCTGTAATTTAAAATATATGTTTGGGTTGTTTAATAAATGAATATACCTGCTTTTGCCGGCTTTAATGTTTAAAATTACTTTGTGTGGTGTTAATGACAAAATCATCTCTTTCAAATGTAGTGAAAAAATGTTTTCATACTAATTACAATGATGCTTACCTCGCATCTTTTTATTACTGATTCACATTTCATTTCTATCTTAGGTTGGACAGTTAATACTCTGCTGAAACAAGAACCATCTGGAAGATCTTCAGAAAGATCCTTATTTATTTGATATTGTTTATTGCCTTCAAAGCTGTTAGCAGTTAACCTACTGAGAAATTTTGATGCAAAATTAGTCTCCATATTTACAGTTAAAAATGACATCAGCTGATCTGTAATACAACTGAATGATTATGCGGTGTGATTTTTAAAGTTTTATCCTTCCACTTATGCATAATACTTTTTAATTAAATTTAAAAATTGATATTTCGTCAATGTTTCGCTTACAATCAGTCTTTTGATTAAAACAACCACAGTCAAAAGTTGCCCGATCCCCTAAAACCCTTCACCCACTCGGAAAAACACATGCTGACATCAACATAAACACATGTAGATACAGTATAGAAATAATGTTTAAAAAAAATACATTCCAGTAATGCGTTCAACAGCTATTAGAATTTGCAAGAAAATCATCTAGATGGCGCTAGAGCTTTTTACGACCTAGGACGATAGAACACAGGCGCATGTGGGGGACATATATTGAGACAAAGTTTACTTAGTAAGTATGGGCAGTACAGTAGGTGGAGCCAATGTGACGTAACACAAAAACGTAAGCCTCCTCAATATACGAGCTGACTCGTCAAACATATTGAAGCCCACATAGGCCGAAAGGGTAATCCATTAGCAATAAACTCTATTCGTATTACCATTTTAGAAAGTACTATTGAAATAATTTTTAGTTAATGTTCTGCACCAAACTTCTCTAAACATACTGGAAAAAGGTTTAGGTAATTTCACTTTCCCAGAAATGAAGAGGGAATATAAAATGGCTTATATAATAGTCGGCAGAATCATTGGATACCCGGTACAGGAGGATACTTGTGAAAGCTAAAATTTACAATATTGTAATTAAAACCTCTATTTTCACATAAAATATTTATTTTAAACACTCATTTTATAATTTCGGCATCTGTAGTATGTATTATAATTGACTTTTATTTGTTACTAGCCGCCTTCGGCGACCAGCCTGTTCGCTACCCTTGAAAATTCTGACCGTGGCAAACAACCGTGGAGTTGTTGTTGAGACCCAGACCATCCGACCTACCAGAAAGGTATAAGGTAACTATTTGGACGGCCAGGAAGTGCTACCCAATTTAGACCGAAACCCAGTGGGAGAGGCATCCACAGAGACCGTACCCTTCTTCCCCTACCACCAACCTCTCGGAAGGACTTACGGACACACATGTTTAACGTGATCGTACTCCACGTGAACACGGTGGCAGTTTTGGCAGTGACGGGAATCGAACCGGGCCTACCGAGTGCAATTCCAGCGCGATAACCACTGGGCTACCGCGCCCTCACTCAACCCCGTGGAGTTAACAGAGTTTGGTTTAGTTTACTGACTTTAAAACTAATAATGAAATTTTAAGGCACCGCGACAATCTCCATAACTTTCTTTATATTTATTTTTTTTATTTCTTCAGTGTTTTTCATTGTGGTCCCAACCACCATCCGATGTAAACAATATATCGCCACAATTCAATCCAGCATAATGAGCCAAAAAGCTTATAAAAAGCAAACACTAATTCGGTTTTTAATTGTCCCTAGGCCAAAAACCGTACAAACCATAATTCAATCATTTAAATTTTATAAAGACCATATGCTAAGCTCTTAATTTCATAATTTAAAATATAGCGTAATATCATTTAAAATATCCTCATTTCATCGTTCCATCATTTAAAATATCCATAAAATAAAAATATCATTTAAAATACCACGCAATTTTCTAACCCGATGCAAAATCTCCATGGAAACACCGTGCGTCTCCGCTCGCAGTACGCCTGCGCGGGCATTGGAGAAAACTTATTTTGCCGGCTTGCCGCCGAGAAACTGAAATTCTTAAAATCGGGATGCTACAGCTACTTTTTCATATTTCTTGACCAGATTGGGCTTGTAAGAATGCCTGATGTTTGAGCTTTCTAAAAATGTAAATTATTAGTCGAAATTGCAGGAACTTTTCCCGATGCGAGGATTTTAAAACGAAAGTTCGTTTCTTGGGGCTGAAAGTGACTTTTGTTTTAAAATCTTTAAAAAATATTAGAATTTGTCCCTGAGATTTGAAATTGATATATTTTTACTCGCAATTGTCTGCTCTTTCCGATCGTGTGATTTGTTTTTTTCTACGACGTCTGGATGGTGGAGAAAAAACGGTCGAAATCTCATAAAACATTAAATAACAAAAAAATAATTCAAATTTTAAAAATCGGTTTTCACGTGTCTCCTCCCCCCCCCCCCCCGGGTCACGTAAAAGGAATCGGTGGTGCGTACAGAACCCAGGATGGCAGCCAGGTAGCGCTGACATCGGTCCTTGGCGAAAATCCCAATACCGCGCCAATGCTCAGCCCTTGCAGTTGCAGTGCAGTTGAAAAACAATGCGGTAACCCTTACCAACCGAATTTACCATGTTTTTTCCTCTCTGAAACAAACCAAACCAAATAGTGCTTTTTGTAGTTTATTTTGCTTACTGAATCCTATTCATTTTAATTTAAATAGTATAAAGTAAGTACGAAGTTTAATTTTTTAATTTTAATTGTTCTGCTTACATTGTTTATATGTTATGTGTGCTGTAAATAAAGAAATGTCTGGGATAACTTTTTCAGTATTTATGAAGAACAAATAACATTACATAAAATGTTACTAATTATTCTAGCAAAATTTTTCCGTTATTATCTATATGTACTTTAATTTTTTCTTTTGGAATAACGTTTTCAAAATTTATTAATAGTTAGGCGTAAGATAGATGCATTGCTAATTTAATATATTTATCATTTTATTTTTACACATTAGTTTTGAACTGAAATGATTATTTTTTAAAATTTGTTCATGCTGTAAAATAATTTATATATACTTGCCATGCCAGCTGAGTTTCTTCTTTGTCCAGAGATCATAATTGAATTCTTTGGCATAGAAGATAATTTTGCTAGCTTTTAATATGTTCAATGCTTGAAAGTTAATGACATATTGTTAGTTTTATACATTTATTGTTTTATACATTTATTGTTAGTTTTATACATTATTATTGCTAGTTTTTTGACATATTTAAGGGAGTTTCTTTCAGGACTTTTTTGGCCGGGGCGGGGGGCGAATGAAACTTAAGAAAAAGGCTAGTTTTCCGGCTAGTAGGCCTTATATAAATAAATCTAAATGTTGTCACATCAATAGAAACTAGGTTAATATAAAATGCCCCTCTCAGATGTATGCCTGAAAAAAACACTGGGCCTAAACTCGCGGGCCAGGCCAGAGCCCATAAAGGATTCACCTCTAACTTAGATCCCTTGAGATTAATAGGAGCTTAATTTAGAACTGAATCCCTCCAAAAATTGAATTTCAAAATATGCTTCTGCTTATATTGCTGTAGAAGCTTTAAAATAATGTAGTAACAATTATTTTTTTATAAATCTGTATTATTCTGCAGATTCCCAAATTTTTAATTGGTGGGGAAAACAATAGTACATGTTATGGTATTAATTATAGATCTCACTGAAAATCTGTAGACTTATTATTGTTACTGATTACATAACTAATAAACATAAATAATATTTTAGACCAAAAACATGCAATATCTGATAATATCATTTTGGAAGTTATGTTGCATTCACTTTTAAACTAAAAAATACACATAAAATGATTTTTTTAATACAGTGTAACATAATTATATTTTATAGTAGTTTTTGATCTAAAATGAATGTTCGAAATATTGAAAATATTTCTGCAGTTTGATGCTGATGGTTCTCCGATAATCTTTAGGAATTGACATTTATTACTTCAAAAAATCACACAAATTTTTATTCTATTTACTTTTTGTTTCAGAGATATAGGGTTAATTGTAAAAAAATATATAAGTTTCATTCTATCTCGAGAACAGCTCTTGATAATTTCTAAATTTAGAAGAATTGTGTCCATTGATTTCTGGTTAAAACTATGTATGTACAAAATATTCATTCATTTAATAATAGTGAGTTTAGTTCATTTTTTTCAATTAAAGTAAAATCTTGAGAACATGTTAACGTCTTAAAAATGAGATGGCATTCACATGTAAACAAAAATCACATATTAAATACCTATTTTTGTAACATCTTTATATGTTATTATGTTTTTATATTGCTTATTCGAGTTTCTAAAATAAATGTTCGAAAAATGGAGGGACTTCTCCGTGGTTTGTTCACTCCCAAAATTAATAGGTCTCTGATGTTCATTGACTGAAATAATAACACTAAATGTTTTTCAATTTGCTTGATTTGTTAGAGATATATAGTGCTGCTTGAAATAAAAAAAATTAAGTTTTTTTTTCTAAACAAGACTTGTTTGATGATGTCGACTCTAGTAAGAGAGTAAATATGCACAGCTATATTTAGCAAGCGATTGCTTTGAATGAAAATTTCCCAATTAATCCAAAGCAATTAATTTTGATATGCTAGGATAAATCGTTTGTAAAGTTTTCTTAACCTCTTACCTTTACAACTCCTGAGAATGTGAACCTGAGAATGTTCATATATGTAATCCTTTCTCTCTTCCATAATGAAATCAATTGTCATAAATTAATTTGAAACAGAACTCGAAATAGAAAATTTTATGAACCGGAATGCCAAATCACTCGTTTCGTATTTCCAAAAAAAGAACTGAAGTCTGTAGCACTTGACTTTCCCTCTATAATGAAATGAATTTACTTCTTTCACAGTGAAAATATAATGTACAGGATCAAATGTCACAATGTTTTAGCAGAATTGTACATTAGACACTTTTCTTGATGACAACATCTAAAACTATTTCGAAGTACCCAATTTACTTATATTTCATGCACTTTAAATTGGCAATTATCCATATTGATAGCATCCGCAATAGTCCATATATTAAAATATTTTAATAATTAATTTATTAAGTTGGCAACACTTTTGTAATTTTAATGACATTTTCATCAATCTGGGGCTTGTTGTTGTTGAGACCCAGACCGTCCGACCTACCAGAAAGGTGTAAGGTAACTGTTTGGACGGCCGGGAAGTACTACCCAATTCAGACCGGAACCCAGTGGGGGAGGCATCCACAAGGACCATATCCTCCTTCCCCTACCACCAACCTCTCGGAAGGACTTATGGTCCCACATGTTTAACGTGATCGTACTCCGCGTGAACATGGCAGCAGTTTTGGCAGTGGCGGGAATCGAAACCGGCCCAACCGAGTACAATTCCCGCCCGCTAACCACTGGGCTACCGCGCCCAATCAATCTGGGGGTAAAATATAGCCAAGTTGGCGATATTTTATTAAATGAGTAGCCAACTTTGCCAAAAGTTATCACCAAGCGTTACAGATAACCAGGGAGAAGAGCATTTCTTATATATATAAATGACTGTTGGCAAATTATTTGGTGTCGAAATACAAAACAGTTACACAAAGTACCTTCTTTCGAGAATAGAATGAACTAGATCCACGAGAATGATGTTAACAAATTTAACACATAATATATATATGAAAAGTATTTTTGTACTATTCTTCTTGTATTGCCTTGCCATTGGAAATATATATATATATATATAGATATATGAAAAGTGAACATATTTCACAACAGTTAATACGTTTTTTAATTTTATGTTTTTTTGATAAATTTATTTTAAAAAGTATAACATCTTAAGAATGATTCATGCTCTAGCATTCTTAAATTTGTGTCACTAGTTTTTTAATGAAAAATTACATACGAAATGATTATTTGTGTAACATTATTAAAAGCTCTGATTTTTTAAAAATTTCATTCAAAAATTTGGGGCTTTTCCCAACATTTGATTGCATTTAAAATCAATAGGCTTCTAGTGTTCACCCATTGTAATATTTGGTATAAAAAAATGTAAACTTTATACCAAATTTTGTCCAACATGCTCTATTTATTTGTGAGGTATCTCCATCCACACACACACACAAATCACTTTAAAAACAATTTATTCGATTTCACGATTGCTTAAAACATGCTCTTCCATCAAAAACTCTAATTTTTGACTCTGTCACAATACTTTCCTTATATATTATACTATGTACATAGGGAAGTAAATAAAAAACAGATTGACAACAAATGGATAAAAATTTCATTTATTTTCAAACAATATAAAAACATACAGAGCATACAAAAAAGTTTGCTGTAGTATTACATTAATAGAGCACAGCAAAATGTTGCAAACATAATCACAAAAAATTATAATATCAAATATAAAAAAATACTCACAGGAAAAGTGCACAAGGCGGCTTTCATGTATTTTTGATGAACCAGCGGCTATTTTAGACATATGATTGTATGTAATGCATTGCAAGTTGTATTAAAATATTTTTTTTTATCCTTCGCCAGACCTTGGTTTTTCAACCATCAGTCTCTGTTGGGCAGCCCAGTAAAGTCTTGAACGAAACGAAAAGTCATCTTCCGCAGAATTTCTATCTGTGACGTCACTAAGTCCATAGCAAGTGTAGAGGTGGTCACCAGTCATGTCACCAAGGCCACAAAGTGGGCATGTCGGAGAATCCGACAAGCCAAAACGATGTAAATGTTTCTGTAGAAAGTCGTGGCCAGTCTTGAGCCGGAAGGCATTAAAAAAAAATTAATTAAATATTAAAATATGACTTTGTGCGAAGCACAATAGGCTCATGTAGGTATTAGATACATTCATGTGAAAAGTAAAGAAAGATCGAGCTGTGAAAAAGAAGTTGCTTTATTGCACAAGGCCAAATGACTGCTTAGTGTGGCAAGCAGTTCAAGTTTACAAATCATATAACATAACTACAATGGAATTTCGATATATTTCAATTCGATAGTTTGTTCTGGTACATTTCAGCCCCTGATTTGAAAGCATGCCGTACCTCTCCTGTATATTATTCGCGCCTTCTGTGAAGCGACAAATTTGCAAACTCATGCTATAAAATATAATTTCATTCCGAAAATATGAATTTTAATTATAATTGGATACAATCAAAGCATTATTTTAACGTTGCATGCCGTACTTAATACTATCAAAGTTGTACATATTATCAAACTTACTAAACTTATCCTTGAAACTAGTTTTTTAACGCAAATAATTTAATTTCTTATTACAAAGGAGGGATAATGGATAAAAAGTGAAATGCAGCAGATTTCTCTAATAATTAATTACTTTAATTGATTTTAAATTTCAACAGATTCATAGTTACTAGTAGAAGCGTGAAGTTTGAACCCGAGAGACTGCTACTAGCCCTTGACTAAATAGTAAGTATGAATATTGAAGATCATTAAATATTTATACAACAAAAAATAAAATTTCCGAAAAGTTTGATTTTAGTGACATTATACACTTAGTGCTCCTTTTAGTGACATTTTACACTTCTCTAAGGAGCACTAAATACAGGTCCACAAGCATTGTGGTGCTCGTGAGCAACATGTTCAGGACCTCTGTTCTATGGGAACTGACAAATTCAGTCCTACCACGTTACCAACTTCAAATTTCAATAACATTTAATTTGAGTAACATAAAAATATTTAATGAAACACAAACAAAATGTAAAAACTTCTGGATCTTCAATAGTAAGAAGTTATTAGAAATGCAATTTATTAAATCAACTTTAACTTTCTTAAAATTCAGAAACATATAAATTCAATCAAGCCTTGTAATTTAATCAACTTTAGCCATCATAGGCGTTCAAAAATTATTTTTAATTGTTTGAGAAGTAACTCGTTTTCCACATTTGGCATTATTTTGCTCTATAAAATAAGTATGTCAAAAGGGCTTTTGACACCAAATTTAGTGTAGCTTCTGTAAATATGCAATTTTGCATGCATATATGAAGATACTCAGTTTTTATATACAACTACTTAAATACCACACTGGATATAAATATAAAGAGTATCATTTATTCTGCAGGATGAGCATGTCCTTAAAGGTTGTAACTAAAAGAACACGGAAAAGCTTACCAACATTTTATAAAAAGCATAACTCTTTAGCGATCATTTAATTTTCTATTACTCTCAGTAGTAGATTGGGGGAGGGGGGCTGCAGCCATGAACACCAAATTGTGTAAATTAAAAAATATACCATAATTTTACATTACATTCTAATTTATACATTTGTACGACTGCACTTACTGCTATCGAGCTTAACATATAGTTGCTCATATAGTCAGTCATATAGTTGCTCATATAGTCAGTACTTTTGATATGTATATCAAATACGCCTTTTAAAAATACAATATTTCTTTTAGTTCTCCAATTAACAGTCTGTATGGTGATAATTTGTGGTTTTAAAATGGCTTGCAAAGACAAGTTTTTGATTTGTGTTTGTGTTACTAGTAAAGATTGGGCTGTAATTATACTAGTTTACTTAATTTTTAGTAATTGCAATTTAAGAAATATTCCGAAAGTACAATGACAACAATTATGTATGTAAATTGTTTCTGAATAAATAACTAGTATACTTTAAACTTCTTTAGATCTTAGTTATTTTCTATAGAAATATAAATATATTTTTACACATTTCAGGTTAGCAAAATAATAGTTCATGAAGCATTTCATACATGCATTTCCTTCTCATTAATTTTTAGCATGTTCATTGTAATCGTCTTAAATGTAAATATATCTAAATACAATAGTATTTGAAGGATATATCAGAGTAAAATATATGTAAATTTATATAAAGCACCCACACAAATAATAAATAATTGAGGAAAAAATCAAAATTCAACACCGTCTGTTTCTCATACTTTTCATTTCGAATATTAAGTAGTATGATTTTTGGAAATTGAACTTCTGTAAAATAAGTAAATGAGTCATTTACTATTTTTAACAAGTCTTAAAAATTTATGTCATTTATAATGACAAATTTTTAATTTCATTTAAATTCCCAGTTAAATATTTTAGGTCTATATCATCAAGTTACATTTGGTTGACTATATTCATATATCAATAGCGACCCCTTTTTACTAATAAACAAACATCAATTTGTTGCAAGTACCCTATTAATATTTTAAGCCAAGGACCCCATGCAAGCTTGATCCACCTCTGATGACTATGTGTTTGGGTCCGAGAGTATAACCGGGAATGTCATTAGTAGCAGAGAGCGACGGTAAAAACCAGCCAACAAAACTGTAATGTATGATGAAAACAGACTGCGCACCTTGAAATCAATCCTATTATAGATAATCTTACTACTGAAATAAAAAGTTCCACAAAATGCTACTGGACAAATTGAAATTCATTGAAAAAATTAACTTCAGTGTGGCTCAACTCGACATTCTCATACCAGATTCCATTGTTAAGTAGCTTGTTTTTTGTTTTCAAATTTTACAAGAAAAAAAATTTCAAAAATCTATATTGTTGGTTCAAATGATCATAATTAAAGCATGTTACCTTTCATTTTAAAATCTTGAAAATATCTTTCAACTGATACTAAGTTTGACAGTGCATCCCATCGGGAGAGGAGGGGGGGGGGGATTTTTCGATTGATACCATACTTGGCAATGAACCCTGTGGGGGTAATCCCATCAAGGGCGGGGGGTGCTAATGATGTCATGAACACAAAAATTGTATCGCAACTATTTTTCAATACGGTTGAAACTGTTAGGTTTCATGATCATTGAGCCAAACAACCTCTTTTATGCATAATTATGTTAAATTTTGTCCTATGCTACTAAAAAAATATAAAATTTCACAGTTTTCACTTGATTCAAAAAGTTCAATCTAGTTCTAGATTTTTTAATAATAAACTGGATATAAAGTATCGTGAAAATTCATTAATATTTATGGAAGCTATCGTGTACGCAAGAAATTGACCGCAAACAGAGGGACATCATTCTAAATATAGTCAAAACGTGTTCAAGAGGCACTAAAACACATATTGTCAAAAATTTTCATTAAAACAATACTTTCTTTATACCATATTTTACAGAATGAAATACAATTGAAATAATAATTAAATACTCTTATAGGGGAGGAGGTGCTTGAGGAGAATACAGTGCTACTCAGCGTTAAGGAAAGTAGATGGAATGAAAATTCACTGAACTCATTGCAGGGTTAGATTCAAATCTGTTACTTTTAAAACACGCATGACTGTATATGAAGAAAGTATACTGTGTATGTTAAAATTCAAACAGTAACTTCCATTACTGAAATGTAAAGATACACAGAATGGTGCTGGACAAAATCATGATTTCATCGCAGCATAACACATTTAAATCAACAAATTCTGTTACCTTTTTTGTTTTTGTTTTTCTTTTTTTCTGTTTCTAAAACATGCAATCGAAACTTCACATATTAGAGGAAAAACTCAATACAATACTTTATACAGTATAAGTGATTTCTAATGCCATGTTAAACAAGTAAAGAATCCATTATACATGCAATATAAAACAATACTACATTTTTACATGCAATTAATTTGTTATACATTATAAAAACAGTTACTACCTTAGCTGATTTTCGAGATGCAGATATCATTTAAGATAACTAAAAAAACACTTAGAAAGTTCGCTGAGATATTATAAACAGCATAACTCATCTAGTGCTCATTTAGCCTTTTTGTGACATACAAACTTCTTTTAAAAGCATTATGTAAAATAAAAATACAATCATGCAAGTATATATGAAGGGTAGATAACATAAAAATAAAAGAAACAAATTTTAAAAGTCAATGCATAGCCAACAATGATGCATTTTAGGATTATGAAAAACAGGCAAGAAAGAGAAGGTCAACATAATATGTAATTAAGTAAGAAAACTTACTTCAATTCTCTGCAGAAAAGCTATCCATATAAAAGAATCCATATATATAAAAGAAGCTATACAAGAATCCGTAGCATGATTCAGATTCAATGCAGGAATCTACCGAACCGTGTCAGATCACGTGACTTTCTCGCCACAATTTATGATTTAGCGCTCAAACTCGGCTTTCTAGTCATCCCTGATTTGGCGTTAAAGCGTTCCTGATTCTCCGTTTTCGCCATAGATCACCTGGCGGCCATCCTGGGTTCTGTATGCGCCACCGATTCTGAATACGTCCCAGGGTCTCCGATTGCCAAATTTCGTAGCTCTGCGACGCGCGGTCGCTGAGCCTATAGTGTATAAGACAGACAGACAGGCATTGTCTTCTATTATTTAAGATAGTCTTATCTTAGTAGTATCTAATAGTATCTAATAGTCTTATCTTTGTAGTCCTGAATGTGTTATTCTCTCTTCCAAACTTAAAAGTATAATTGTTTCAAATTATATATATATTAAAGATTTATTTGTGTTACACCAATTTCTTTCAAGTTTTATACACTTTATTGCATTTTTAGAGTAAAATGAATCCTAAAATTGTTGAATCCTACTGTTAACAAACTGTCGCCAAGTGGAAATCTTACCATATTATAATAATTATGTAAACATAAGCTAAAATGGTAAATAAATAGAAATGCATTAATCATAAAAGATAATGAATGATCAAATAGGATTTTTTTTACTAAAAACTGATAGAAATTATGTCTGAATGACTCGAATTTACTTTGGAATGGCACTGATATTTTCATCGCCAAGATGATGATTGACGCCAATCATTTGATCTAAACATTGGCTCTATTTTTAGAGGATCTAGTTTAGAGGATTTCCTCAATATTATCTTTTAAAGTACTTCAATTCTTTTGTACTAGGCATAAAAAAATATATCGTTTACAAAATATATCGTTTATATATTTATATAATTTATTATTATTATTAACCCTTTAAGCGTTGTTGACGAGTTCAACTCGTCATGCATTGCACTACCTCTAAGCGGGTTTGACGAGTTAGACTCGTCATGCACTTTTATAGCCGAGACTCCTGTGTGTTTGACGGAAATAACAAGTCATATGATTTTTTTATGAGATATTAACTGTGTTTATAATCTTTTACACTAGATGGCAGTAGTAATCCTACAAACTAAATTTTATCAGAGGCAGTATTTCGTAAATACGCGTAAAATAAAAGCAGTTTTGTTGGGATTTCACATTCAAAACAATGGCGGCTTTCAATCTTATTTCAGCAAAGCGTAGGTTATCTCACACTCTGCAAAAAAAAAAAACCAACTACGCGATTTGTTATATGTTATGCATTCAATAAAACTGGCAAGAAGCTTAGGAAAGAAACCAGAACATGGTGCCCCAGTTGCTCTTTGTTATATTCCATGTTTTAAAATGTATCATACCAAGAGGAACTATTAAAAATTTGAATTGTATGTTTTTTATTTACTTATTTGTTATTATACATGTTTATTTACTTATCTGTTATTATACATGTTTATTTACTTAATACTTATTTCAGCAAAACCCCTTCTCCTTCAACGAGCAATCAATGGGGGAAAGGGTATGGGAGGAAAAAACTCCCTCCTGCAGTGCGCTCGAAGGAAATAAATGACATTCTTAAAGGGTTAAGATTTTAAATGCTGTATTTATCTAATCTATACATCACAGGTTTATAACAAAATTGCACCTCTTTAAAATTTTAGTACCTTTAAAATTAAATACACATTTTTATTTTAAAGTGCCTCCTCCTTCGGGTAATTCACACACTACTATGTATCATCATAAATATATATTTTAAAAACAACTTTTTACTAGTTAGTGCGGGTATTTCAAATAATTCAAGGTCTTTCTGAGCTCATAATAAGACCATATTTTATCCTATATAATGTTAGAACTGTAACAGATGTAAAATAGAAATATACATCAATATATTTCATAAATTTAAATAAGACTGGATTTTTGCAAAAACAGTAATTGGGCATTCCATGAGAACAGGGAAGTTGCTATAGAATTTTCAAATTCATTATATCCTTTAAGAAACCGCTCAACATTTTTACTAATACTTTAAAATTTATATTTTTGCAAGAAAATTATTTTTTTAGTTTATAAAAATGGTAAGACAAGCTTTCCAAAATGACTGTTCCATTGAAGCCACATGTGTTGATACGGGCTTAACTTCAC
Organism: Amaurobius ferox; assembly: GCA_951213105.1. Classification (NCBI taxonomy): domain Eukaryota; kingdom Metazoa; phylum Arthropoda; class Arachnida; order Araneae; family Amaurobiidae; genus Amaurobius; species Amaurobius ferox. The sequence goes on along the minus strand of OX578141.1, from coordinate 82,081,594 downwards.
ATATCACTGAATGAGTAGTAAATAAACCTTAAAATCGTCCAATAAAATTTTTCGGTAAGTATACAATATTTGATATTTACTGTCTAATAAGAATTTGTATGTATTTTGAGAAAAGTTTTTTGTAAAAAATGTTTAAATTATGTCATTTTAAGTGTCCCATACGTGACAGAAAAGATACAATTTTTTATTTATGTCAGAAACCCTAAATACATTTTCAATTAAACAATATATTTTAAATAAGACATGCCTATTATGTGATTGGTTGAGATTTTTTATTTTTTTGGTGTCCATACTAACTAAGTAAACAACTTCAAGATGTGTCCCATACGTGACACATTGTGTCCCATGCTTGACATTGACAAAGCCATGAAGAAAGTTATTTCTTGCTATTTATATCATGAAATAAATAAAATTATTTGGTACAGCTGCTAAAATCTATAAACTACTAGAATCTATAAACTCACAGCTAAAAAGAAAATGAAAATGGATGACAAAGCGAAGGAAGCCAACAAAATTTTTAAAAGAGATCGCAAAAGACTGCAAAAAGCCAAGAAACGTGAGCTTGCGGCTGTGGTAAATGATGCAAACCTATCACCTATAACCCCTTATCAAAGTCGATGTACCTATGGAAAGGCAGTTCGTAAGACACTGAGAACCCTCCCTGAACCACCAAGGAAAAAAGCAGTCATAGTACAAGGGCTAGCCAACAGAATCGGCATGGCACTGGAAAGTTCCATGCAGAAAGAAATCTCACATGTTGCGTGCAATGAAAATCCTATAAATGAATTAGCAGAAAAGTTTTTTTTAATCCTGAAATAGCATACACATGTCTAGGCATAAAGGATACAATTGCAGTCTGGAGAAATGGGGAAAAGCAGAAGATGCAAAAATATTACCTAACAACTTATTTGAGGGAAGCTCATGCAATTTTTACACAACAACATCCTACTGCAAAAATTGGTTTCTCCAAGTTCTGCTCCTTAAAACCCCCGAATGTTATATTGTTAAAAGATACACCGGCAAATCAATGTTTGTGTAAGATACATGAAAATTTCTTTTGCATTGAACATAACTTACCATTCGGCATTCTGGAAAAAATTCTGTGCGACGCCTCTTTGAATTCTCCTTGTTGGAAAAACATTTGTGACAAATGCAAAGATGGACAAAACATCATTTTAACATTAAACCCTGCAACCGGATTGCAGGTTAAAAAATGGGAGGAAAATGCAGATGCTAGACTACATTTAGCCCTAAAAGAATTGCGTGCTGCTGAGTTGCACGAAGAAGTTATAACAGACATTCCAACTATACTGCATCACATAAACATTAAAATAATGCAAAGCAATGAGTTTTCTAAAGGCAAGGAAATTGAAGGCAGGCGTATTCTTCAGATTGATTTCGCTATGTCCTTCAGCTGTGAGTATCAGAACGAAATTCAAAGTGCTCTTTGGTCAAGAGCCAGTGTCTTAATATTTACAGCAGCCACCTTTTTCAATGGGCTCACTGAAACTTACCTTTATCGTTCCGATGTTCACCAGAAGGATAAGAACACTATTTTTGCAATGTTATTTGATCTATATGGAGATTTCACCTACGTCACGTTCCCGTAACATCCATTTGAGCAGACACTTTGTACAAGCAACAGGTAGAACGCCATGAATCAACATTACAAATCTTATTTTTCGCAGCTAGATCCTGGATATAAAAGCTTATATTAAGCTAAAATCAACGAAATTTGAGGTGAAGATCCTTATGATGGATGCAGATTACTCACAGAAAAGTTATATTTTAATGTTTTTGAAAATCAACATGGTAATAGTTGGAAACTTTATTATATGGAAAAAAAGGTTTCCACAAATCAATCGCTTGCCAATTCAGAGAGTTTTGATGTAACTTCGTGGTCACTGAGATCTCATGTCGGGTTTATGTTATGTCTGTCACGATGGGTTTTTAATTTTATATTAAATAAGTAGACAAATTGAGATTTTGAAACTCCCCTAGGAAATAGCTGTGATATAGATATACATATTGTGAATAAAATTTATTTTCCTAGAAATATTATCTTCTATGTCAAGTGTACTACATTACACATCTGATGTCATGTCTGTCACAAACGAAATTAACTTACAGGTATCTACTACTGAATTTAGTGATTTTAATTTGATGTTGATATTTTTTAATTTTAGGTTTATGAAACAAAATAAAAATTACGGAGTTGATTGCTAATAAATCAATGATTGTATAATCAAATTATAAAACCAGAAAAGTTTACGCTTTTTTAAAGATTTATTAAATTTAAATTGAAAAGTATACTGTGCCATATAATGTACTCACCATGAATAAAATGCTCACCAGTGGCTTATCCTGACTCTAAAAAGTGTGTGTGTGTGGGGGGGGGGGAGCAACTGTTTAACATTTGCTTATGCCAGGGTTATTTTAAATGAAAAATACGCATAACATTAAAAAGTCTTGAAAAGTGTGTGTGTGTGTGTGGGGGGGGGTTCACTGCAAACTTTCCTGTGCTTCAAATTTTCAGTATTCCAATCTTCTCTGTTGATTCTTAAAGGCCATTCCTTGCTTCTTTTAACAGACAAGTCCTTGATTTTATTCCCTTTATTTTCAATTATTAGAGGGAATGAAAAAAATGATACAATTAATTACGGCACAAAGCGCCATTATCAAATTCAATTACTTTATCTTAAAGAAATTCTGATAATATATGGTATCGGCTGGATATAGTTTTAATAAAACGACTTTTTTAAAAAAAATTCACACCAAAACGTATACTCCGGCCGTCCAAACAGTTACCTTACACCTTTCTGGTAGGTCGGACGGTCTGGGTCTCAACAACACCAAAACGTATCTTTTACATATAAACCTAATGCAAGTTCAACTTTTTTTGTACAAAGAGAACTTGGGATTTTCTCCGCTAGATGGACGTGACATATCTCTTACATACAAACCTAATGCAAGTTCAACTCATAGAGTTTTGTCCAGAACAGAGCACCAGACGCGAAGCGCCTTTAATCTCCAATCTCTAGGTGTGGTTCTTATCTTCATATTCATACTGTGACATTATTTCATTGGTCCATAGTTGGAGGTTCGAGGTTTTTGATTTACTGTTTTTATTATTTGTCCTAGCTCCTAATGTGGCAGTTTGGGGGGTTGATGCAGATCTGAGGGTAACCTAGCATTTTAGCAGTTTAGGATTTTAATCATTTTGTAGAAACCCAAAGATCGCGAGTTTTCTTTAATATCAACTGATTAAGGTGGGACGTTCCTAGTACCGAATATCAAAGTTAAGTACCGAGCGGGGTCTCTTACGAGATTTAGCCTTGCGATGATCATAGTCATGCAGATTAAATAATAGTTCATTTGGGACAGATGGCAGATTTTTGTAGAATTTAAGCGCTAGCTTTTTGATTTGGGCTCTAACAGATTTTATTTTGAAGTCTTTCCTAATTACCGAGTTTCTTAAGTATCTAGGGGCTTTCCTTATAATCCTTAGGGTTTTGTTTTGTCTTGTCTCTAATAAGTCTATGGTAGTTTTACAGGCATATCCCCATACGGGTGCTGCATACAGCATTCCCGGGCGGATGACCGATTTATAAATTAGGGGTTTATTTTGATAACTTAGATTTCCGTTTCCTATCATTGGGTATAAGGCTCCTATGGTTATATACGCTTTTTTGATTATGTTCGTTACGTGCAGTTTCCAAGTTAGGTGGGAGTCTATCGTTACACCTAGGTATTTAGTAGATTTTTCCGCTTTTAGGACATGGTTGTTTATGTACAGAGGAGGCGGAGGTTTACGTTTTCTTGAGAAATAAATCCAATGACATTGATTGGGATTTTATTTTATTCGCCATTTTTTGAGTATGTCTAAGTGTTGTTGTAGCTGTCTGTGCATTACTGAGACGTAAGGGTGTTTTGCAAGTATCGCGCTGTCGTCTGCATAGAGTGCCAGCTCCGTGTCTGGGGTCCTGGGAATGTTATTTAGATATATGTTAAAGATTGTCGGGCCCAGGATGGATCCTTGCGGTACACTACTTTTAATGAGCTTGGGTGTAGATAAGTTATTTTTACTCTGACTTGAAAGTGTCTGTTATTTAGGTATGAAATTAAAAGTTTGACAAGTGCGTCAGGGACTTTTAGAGTGATCAATTTGTAAGCTAATCCACAGTGCCACACTTTATCAAAGGCTTTTTGGATGTCAAGAAAAATCGCAGCTGTGGGTGTCTTATTATTAAAAACAGAAGAAATGTACTCTACCACTCTCAGCAATTGATGAGTGGTGGAGTGTTTTGGCCGAAATCCAAACTGCTCCGGAATGATAATGTCATTCTCACTAAGGTGCGTGTTCAGTCTCTTAAGAATTATTTTCTCAGTAATTTTACTAAGTGTCGGTAACAAACTGATTGGTCTGTAGTTGGCTGGAATTGAGACATCCTCACCAGGTTTATGAATCGCTATAATTATCGCTTCCTTCCATTCTTTGGGGAAATAATTTAGTTCTAGTATTTTATTTATTAAGATGGTCAAGTAAAATATTATATTTAAGGGTAGGTTTTTTACCGCGATATTCCTGATTTTGTCGTGCCCTGGGCTTTTACGGTTTTTGATAATCTCTACTATCTCTTGCGGGGTGGCTGGGTTAATCTCAGCCGTGACCGGGGAATTCCTGAAATTATTTAGAGTTTGCCTAACCATTCTTAGGGTGTCCTGACACATTAGATCGTGGTTTGGTTCAAATTGCTTTTCGTAATGCCTAGCAAGCGCCTCTGCCTTTTCTTCGTCTGAGTACGCGATATTGGCGCCATCTATTAGTGGCGGGAGTTTAATTTGAGGTTTTCTGAGTCTTTTAGCGAATTGCCAGAGCGATACGTCTTCCTGGCTAAGGGATTCGATTAATTCTTTATACTGTTGCTGCTTTTCTGCGACAATTTTTTCACTGACTTTACACGTGAGTCTATTAAGCTCCCTTTTAAGGGTAGGGTCTCTGTTAGCCTGCCATGTCTTACGCATTCTATTTCTCTGTTTAACTAACTGTTTGACATGGTGGGAAAGTGTTGGCATTTTTGATGACTCACGATGTGTTGTTGCAGATGCAATAGCTCTCCTGATTTCTGTTGTGAGTGTGTGCGTGGCAGAGTCAATATCCGCCGTGCTCATAATGTTGGGTACTGTTAAGTGCGGCTCGAAGAGTGCTCTTTTGAATACGTTCCAGTTCACCCTCTCTTGTCCCAGAGAGGCTGGAAGGGGAGTGTTCAAATCGAATGTCACCAATACCGGTAGATGATCCGAGTCGAATTCATCCAGGGTATCAATTGTGTGAGCTTATTCTAAGTTTCTCGTTAGGACAAAGTCTATGAATGAGCCATTGGCACCTGAGAAGCAGGTTGGTCTCGACGGTGCAATGATGTCACTGTTTGTTGTGTTTAGCAATATATGTATCTGTGTACCGCGTGTGTTGGCTCTCCTGCTGCCCCACGCTCGGTGGTGTGCATTGAAGTCGCCCGCGAGTATTGTGTTTGGATATCGCGAGAAAAGCAGTTTCAGCTGCGCAGCTACATTTATACCACTCATGTTTTTGACATATATTGAAGTTAGGATAAATGGGTTTACATTATTTATTTTAATTTTTATACTAGTATTTTCTATACCTTGAAGATTTATGTTGTTTATTTCCTCGTGGGGAATATTACTTTTAATATATATTGCTGTTCCTCCATGGGGATTTCTAGCAGTTATATTTGAGCTAAGGGTATGATAGCTATTATAGTTTGCTATATTTAGTTTTTTGTTTTCTCTAACTTTAGTTTCCCGGATTAGCAGGGCATCTACATCATTTTCATTTCCGTAGCTCCTAAGTTCATTTATTCTTGGAGATATGCCGTTCGCATTCCAAAATATTATTTTAAAACTTTCTTTTTGGGACCTATTCATGGCGGGTTTGTTTCTCACTGTTTTTATTAAATTCCGCGATTAATTTAAAAGCCTCAAAGACCATTTGCATTGGATCGCTCTTTTTTTTAATTAACTCAGCGAGCCGCATCAACAGATGTTTCATATCGTCTAGGTTGAACAGACTGATAAATCCTCTGACGAGGTTAAGGATTTCATCCATCTTTTCATCATTAGATTTATCAGCAAGTTCAGCCTCAGCTTCCATTTCCTCAGTCTCAGCTACAGTTTCCTCAGCCTCAACCGCGGTTTGATCTGTTTTGTGAGTATCCTTTTGGACCTCGGTAGTCTTTTGTTTTTTTTCAGCCGATTTGTCTAACTGCTGTGTTTGCTCGAGCTCTTCTCGGGCGCGTTTAGTTTTCTGCCATTCCTGAACCTTTTTTTCTAATCTTTGTTTTGCTTCTCTTGCCTCTTTGGCGGCTTTATCAATTGCTATCCTCTGTTTTATGCCTTCATGAGCTATTCTCACATCCTCCACAGTCATTTCTCTGGAGGTCGACGGTTTAGGGGCCTGCTCTTGCACCGATCTGGTAGGTGCTGAGGTTTGAGTTCTTTTAACCTGTGGCACAGAGTGCGAGGAGCCCTGATGGCGTGTCTGAGGGTTTATACCGAGGGCCTTTTGCCTCCAAGGGGGTATCTGATTTTTGGGGGGAGGGGGGCATACCCCGGTGCCTTTCCTCTGTTCCAGGGGTTCTTCGGGCATTGCCTGAAGTTCGCCGGGTGATCTCCATTGCAGTTAGCACACGTTGCCTTCTCCGTCCTTGGTCTTTGGCAGTCCCGTGTGAAATGTTCTTCAGCACACTTAAGGCACTTTGGTGGCATGCTGCAATTCTCAGAGGAATGATTGAATTGCTGGCACCGGTAGCAGATTTTGAAGCCCCGTGCTCTGAAGGCCTCTACCTTCACAGCCAAGTATCCTAATCTTGTCAGTCGGTATACCCTCTGCCAGTCTTCCGTAGACCTAATGCTGACTAAGAAGATCGGTAGGGGCAATCTCGTTTTTGTGTTTCTCAGTTGAGAAACGCGGACTACATCTAATCCTTCGGATGTTAGAGTGATTTTTAATTCCTCGATGTTATAGTTTGTTGGTAGCCCCTTCAAAACTACCTTTTTGGGCCTTTCCGTCTTTAAGTTTAAACTGTGAAAGGGGATTTTCTCACTAGATAAATGGCGTTGTACAACCCTATAGGCGTCAGCGTCATTTGGAATCAATTTTAGCATGTCTCCTGTGAGCTTGCCAGATACTTTATTACCTGAGATTTCATTTAATTTTTAAGGAGAGCCTGGTAATTGTCATTAAACTCGATGAAAAAACATTCCGCTTTTGGGTCTTTTTTCTCAACCTCTACACTATTTTGCCTGTCACTATTTTGAACCGTTTTTGGTTTTGGTGCACTTTTGAACACTACAGGTTGCGCGACAATTTCAGCATAACTCTTAGTTTTAACATTATCATTTACATCATTATCAATTTTTTCACTACAATCCATGTTATCCTGGTCATTAGATTTTAAGTTTAATTCTCCATTCTGGTTTTTAGTAGGAGCATCCATAATAGATTGCCCCTCTATCTTCCTCTTTTTATTTGGATTTTCAACAGGTTTAAGTTTATCTTCATCTTTAATTTCTTTAATTAAGCCTAGTTCTATCATTTTACATTTAATTACATCACTAGAATTACTTCCTTCACAGTTATAAATCTCATTTAAATTACTAGCATAGAACCTATCCAAATTCTGGACCAACAAAAAAGAATTTACAGAAAGAAACGAACCCAGAATCCTGGAGACTTGGTCCTCGTCCCGTCCGAGTAGTCCATTCGTCAGTAGCTCCCTGATGTGTAGCGTCAGAGTGTAGATTGCCAGTGCACAGAAGTTCACAGCGTTTTTCACTTCTTCCTTCCAAGCGGGCATCAATCCATCCTTGGGCAGAGTATCACAATATTCAATCATGGCATCCCTGAGAGGCCGCAGTCTATCTTCGTCTAGCTCACCAGCAAGTCCGCGAGTAGCTTCCGTGTCGAATGCATCCAAATCCATGTCGTCAGCGTAGAAACGATCAAAGCAATAGCACTACCACCTGGGAAAAACACACGTGGCACTCCAAAGTTGAAAAGGCACGAATCCAAAATGCCGAGAAATCCGTACACAACAAAGCTGTAATTGCTTAGCCCGACGTGCTCTATCGTAACTAGATATAACACGCCAAACTTTAGCAAGGAACGTCACTACAATCAAAAAGCAGCAGCTTCACAAAATCACAACCTCGTAGCTCTGAGTCTGGGCTCCGAATGGCGAAAAAGTGCAAGTTCAACGTTTTTTTGTGCAAAGAGAACTTAGGATTTTCTCCGCTAGATGGACGTGACGTCACTTGAAACCTCCTAATACAAAAAGCTCATTGAAAACAATTGCAACGTGGAAGAAGAAATTATCTGGAGCGATGCTCCCTCAGGTAAATTCAAGAACAAGTATATGGCCAAGTTGTTGATGATGCTGTCAGAAAAATATAACAAACAGTTTTCCTGGAAATATTTTGCGACTTCACATGGCAAAGGCCTAGTGGATGGCATTGGCTGCAATGCCAAAAGTCTTGTTCGTCAAAAATTAATGAGTAGAGGGGATCATGCTGAAGTCGTGCAATGTGCTGCTGATTTTGAATGAGTTGTAAAAGCAGCAATGCCATCACTCACCGTTGTCCACATTTCTGAAATAGAAATACAGAATGTTTGCAGCTCTGTGAAACCGTGGGATGATGTTAAAAAGTAGTTGGTATTTCACAGTATCACTGTCTTAAAAGTTTTCCTGATGGTACACTTTTGTGCATTAGAGTTGATGACTTCAAGTTTCAGCAACTTTGAGTCATTCAATGTTGGCGATTGGTGTGTGGTCGAATACGAAGATGACACTTATCCTGGTGAAATAATCAATATTGTTCAGGATGAGTATGAAATATCAGTTATGATCAAAAGTGGATCTTATTTCAAGTGGCCTATTAAAGAAGACAAATTTTTTTACAAGCGGGAGAACATCATAAAAAAGATTTCATCACCAACAGTTGTAAATAATCATGGATGTTTTAAATTCAACTTGGATCTGTAGAATATTAATAATGAACGTATAAATAAATAATGTAGCAATGATATATTATAAGAGATTTATTTCTGGAAGTGATTATTTAACTCATTTGATCTCTAAAAGAAGTTGTATTTGTATGTGTCCCATACGTGACAAATGGTGTTCCAATACGTGACGATACCAAAATTTGTTCAAAATTTAATTTAAAAAAAATTGTTTTTTTTCTTCCAAAAATTATTGTTTTAAATAAAGTGTTCTTTGATCTAAAATATATGGTGAAAGCAAACTAAAAACTGCACATGAAGAGCAGAATTTTGGTTTTGATTCCATGTAACATAAAGGTGATGAACATTTGCTGTCCCATACGTAACAGCAGCAAATTGTTAAATAACTTTTTTTCAAAAAAAAATTCAATGTTCAAATTTTTTTTATAAAACACCTGAGCAATTAGCCTGACAATTCAACAATAAATACAAACATCAATATGAAAATTTAAGTGTGAATGCATTATGCAATGGTCACAGATACCCCCCCCCCATACCATCAGTGCTCACGGAATATAGTTATCTCTAAATATAAACTTTTATTTGAGATAGAACTTTTATTTAGCCGTAAAATGGCAACTGGAGTTGAAAGCAGTGAATATGCTTATCCGGAACAATCGGATGTTGAAGTGGAAGAAGATTTTAACCACTATGTGGATAAAGCTTTACAGGCTCAAGAGAGCATTATATCTACCATAGTCTCACAAAAAGTAAATGTGGCTCCACAAGTTAAAATTAGAGAAGAACTTGGTAATTTAATTAAGATTGTTATAGAGCAACAGAAAATAATAGCTGTTGAGAAATCTAAAAGAGGGGAAAGAGAAAGGACTGTTGTTCCTTCCTATGCACAGAAATTGGCAGAGAAAGATAAACTGAAACAAGGGACAGTAGTGGTCCCAGGGTTCAAAATACGGGGAAGATCTCTAAGTGCTAAGAGAATCACCCATGTCGTCTCAATATTGCCGAAAATGGAACAATCTTCTGAAGCAACAAGGAAAGAAGTTCAGGGACTGGTGAATCCAACCAAGTTGAATATTAGTGTAAAAAAAGGTGAAGAAGATTAGGAAGGGAGGCATATTGGTAGAGACAACTAAAAGTGAAGACCTTGACGTTCTTATTCAAGAGTTTATGGATAAGGATGCTTTAAGCAACTATACAATAAGTAAACCTAAAAAGAAGAAGCCTCAATTGATACTATATAATATCCAAGATGAATTCACAAAAGAAGACTTGGTTGCGAGGATCACAGAACAGAATGATGAAATCGATGATCCTGCAAAAGTAGAAGCAAAGTACAGTTTTAGGAGTAGAGGAGGCATTAATTGGATACTCGAAGTGGATCCAGAGACTTTTACTAAGTTAATTAAAAAGAATAAGATCAGTTTAGGTTGGTATAAAGTGAATTTCAGAGAACACTTGCGGCCTTATGTCTGTTTTAAGTGCTAGAATTATGGGCATATCGGGAAATTTTGCCCTGGCAAGCTTGTTTGTATTAAATGTGGTTCTGAAGAACATAAAGCCTCTGACTGCACAGAAATGGTAAAGTGCAAAAATTGTGAAAAGCACAATGGAAGATTCGGTTCCAAATTTAAGACGGATCACAGGTGCAATGATGCCGTTTGTCCTGTCTATGTGAAAGAACTTTCTTTTGTGGCTTCTAAAGTCGATTATGGACTAATTGATTAGTGCATGTTTGTTGCTGTATTGCATATTTGTACTTTTGGTTTTTGTATATTTGTATTTATTGGATTGGCTCGAGTAGCGATTTTTTGTTGGCTCGAGTAACATTGTTTTGTATTGTAAAATAAATGTTATTGCTGGCTTTGTTTTCCTGGCTAGGGAATTTTGTCTTTGAAGTGCATGTTTACTTTATATTATTGTATTGTTTTGTAACCGGCCAAGGGGGCCTGGCTTTTGTTAATACTGTCAGAGGATGAGGATCTGTTTTGTTTGGCTGGTGGTCTTTTTTGTTGTGTTTCGTGTCGGTCCCCCGCGACCTGCTCAGCGCTTGGTGTCGGTGCGTGTTTGGTGGGGGTTCCGGTTTGGAGGCGTCGGCTCTGTCCCGCTGGTGTCGGCTTCGGCCGGTGGGGTTTCCGCCGGTGGTCGCTGGACTGGGGGGCATGTACTGAGGGCGGCAGGATTATGGTCGCGATGACGGATCATCTTTTTCCGTGTACCTTCGGGTGGGTCGGGCTTCTCTTTTGAATACCCCCCCCCATGCTTTATTTCTTAAATAATTATACAAAGGCATATTGCGAATATTTCATTTGTAATACAGTTTCTATGTTCTATGATTTAGCAAGGCTATTTCGATAATTCTATGATTTATTATGGCTATTTCCATAATTCTATGATTTAGCAAGGCTGCAATTTGATTCATTGGTACTTTAGATTAACTTAAAATAACATATCATGATGTAAGGAGTAATTTGTAACAGATTTTGTCTTTCTAAAGTCTAAAGAATGTACGATTCACGATCTCAACAAAAAAGGCAAATATTTACTTCACAAAAGTCTGTAATAAAATTATGCTTAAAATGCAAGGTTCAGTGATGAATAACAAGTCATTCAGGCAATATTAAACATGAATTAAGATACTTTTCTCAAGATATAAGACTATTCGTACAGATATAGCAACATTCGGCGCTACACGTGCTATGTGTTACAAAAATGTTAAAATAGCATGCGAATAGAATGAAAAATAACGACAAAATAAAAAATAACTCACCATTTATGAAGTCCTGTTTGCAGTAGACACTATAATCCAAGTGGGCACGTATTTAAATTATTTTTTTTAATTAAAAGTATGAATTTTTGAAAGTCACTCTTGTAACTTCAATACACTTTCGTACACTCGCAGTGATTGCATAGCCCTCCGCGGCTGACATCACGTATCCCATGATTCCTAGATGCCCGAGCCTTGTTTTAGATAGCCTTGGCTTGGATTCGAATCCCGAGTAAGGCATGGATGTTAGTAAGGCATGAATGTTTTCATGAGGATGAAGTCAGTCTTCCGCCTTCTGGGTCCTCGCCAAATGTGAAGCTGCACCTCTTTTGACCTTCGTCAGTGATGCTCGTTTGCGTTAATAAAAACTTTGTGATCACGTCTTGTGTCATTCTTTGTCCTTCTTCTTCTTTTGGCATCACTGGTCCTGTTTGAGGCTCGACCGAAACAGGAGGTCACACGACAACAACAACAACAACAACAACAACACATCGTGAGTTACCAAAAATGCCCACACTTTCGCACCATGTCAAACAATTAGTTAGGCAAAGGAACAGAATGCGTAAGACATGGCAGGCTAATAGAGACCCTACCCTCAAAAGGGAGCTTAACAGACTCACGTGGAAAGTCAGGGATAAAATTGTCGCATAAAAGCAGCAACAGTATAAAGAGTTAATTGAATCCCTTAGCCCGGAAAACGTATCGCTCTTGCAATTCGTTAAAAGACTCAGAAAACCTCAAATTAAACTCCCGCCAAAGGCGCTTGCTAGGCATTACGAAAAGCAATTTGAACCAAACCACGATCTAATGTGTCAGGACACCCTAAGAATGGTTAGGCAAACTCTAAACAACTTCAGGAACTCCCCGGTCACGGCTGAGATTAACCCAGCCACCCCGCAAGAGATAATTGATATCATCAAAAACCTTAAAAGCCCAGGGCACGACAAAATCAGGAATATCGCGGTGAAAAACCTACCCCTAAATATAATATTTTACTTGACCACCCTAATAAACAAAATACTAAAACTAAATTATTTCCCCAAAGAATGGAAGGAAGCGATAATTATATCGATCCATAAGCCTGGTGAGGATGCCACAATTCCAGCCAACTACAGACCAATCAGTTTGTTACCGACACTTAGTAAAATTACTGAGAAAATAATTCTTAAGAGACTGAACACGCACCTTAGTGAGAATGACATTATCATTCCGGAGCAGTTTGGATTTCGGCCAAAACACTCCACCACTCATCAATTGCTGAGAGTGGTAGAGTACATTTCTTCTGTTTTTAATAATAAGACACCCACAGCTGCGATTTTTCTTGACATACAAAAAGCATTTGATAAAGTGTGGTACTGTGGATTAGCATACAAATTGATCACTCTAAAAGTCCCTGACACACTTGTCAAACTTGTAATCTCATACCTAAATAACAGACACTTCCAAGTTAGAGTAAAAGGTAACTTGTCTACACCCAAGCTCATTAAAAGTAGTGTACCGCAAGGATCCATCCTGGGCCCGACACTCTTTAACATATATCTAAATGACATCCCCAGGACCCCAGACACGGAGCTGGCACTCTATGCAGACGACAGTGCGATACTTGCAAAACACCCTTACTTCTCAGTAATGCAGACAGCTACAACAACACTTAGACATATTCCAAACATGGCTGGAAAAATGGCGAGTAAAATTAAACCCCAATAAATGTCATTGGATTTATTTCTCTAGAAAACGTAAACCTCTGTACATAAACAACCATGCCCTAAAAGAGGAAAAATCTACTAAATACCTAGGTGTAACAATAGATTCCCACCAACCTGGAAACAGAACGTAACGAACTTAATCAAAAAAGCGTATATGGCCACAGGAGCCTTATACCCAATGATAGGAAACGGAAATCTAAGTTATCAAAATAAACTCCTAACTTATAAATCGGTCATCCGCCCGGGAATGCTGTATGCAACACCCGTATGGGGATATGCCTGTAAAACTACAATAGACTTACTAGAGACAAAACAAAACAAAACCCTAAGGATTAGAAGGAAAGCCCCTAGATACTTAAGAAACTCGGTAATTAGGAAAGACTTCAAAATAAAAACTGTTAGAGCCCAAAATAAAAAGCTAGTGCTTAAATTCTATAAAAATCTGCCATCTGTTCCAAATGAACTACTATTCAATCTGCATGACTATGATCATCGCAAGGCCAAATCACGTAAGAGACCCCGCGCGGTACTTAATATTGAAAATCGGAATTAGGTAAGTCCCAACTTAAATAGTTGATATTAAATAAAAACTTGATCAATGTTTTCTAAAGGAAATCCTTAGATCTGCATCAACTCCCCAAAATTACTCAAACTCTAAATCTGCAACAAACTGCCACACTAGGAGCTAAGTCAAATAATAAAAACAGTAAATCAAAAACCTTGAACCTCCAACTACGGGCAAATGAAATAATGTCACAGTATGAAGTTAAGAACCACACCTAGAGATTGGAGATTAAAGGCGCTTCGCGCCTGGTGCTCTTTTCTGGACGAAACCCTTTCACAGGTTTTCTGATCTGCAATTAGTGTGATTATATCAAAGGTCTTTTGCATAGGGTTTACGTCTGCTTTAATTATTTTGGTGATTTGATTTAAGAAGTTCCTGACATCATTGATATTGAAATAATCTTGTATTCTTTAAAGAATTTAATGAATTCTAGAGTGAGGATAGGGGTTTGATTTGAAGATTTTGGGGCATCTGAGTGCGTGTGGGCCACGTGCTCTTCAGAACTTGATGTTCTTGCCTCGGCACGAGCCATCGCCACGTTGTCTGTAACAATTTCGAGGTTTTGTGATTTAGGGAGCAGTGGAAGGTTTTCCATGCTCAGGTTTGAATTATCTGATCTATTGGTACGAAGGTTTTGGGGTTTGGTTTTAGGTTCTTGGAACTTGTTACGGTTCCATGGGTTTTTGGGGCAGAGCCTAAAGTTGACGGGCTGGGCCGCACCACAATTAGCACACTTTGCCGGAAGATCCCTAGGTTTAAGGCATTCGCGAGTTTGATGGTTTTCTCTACATTTTAAACACCTGGCGGGAAGCGAGCTATTATCCGAAGAATTGTTATAATTTTGACAATTGTAACAAATTTTTACTCCTTTTGATTTGAAGGCTTGCACTACGATTCTCATGTAGAGAATGGAGGTGAGATTGTAAATTTTCTCCCACCCCTCAGCGGGCTCTAGGCAGACCAAGAAGATGAGGAGAGGTGACCTATCACGACGATTTCTAAGCTGTGAAATCCTAACAATCCTGAATCCTTCACGGGATAAAGCCTCTTTAATAGAGTCTATGCTAGTGTTGGTTGATCTCACAGTGTACGGTTGATCTCACATGGATCTCACAGTGTCTGTGGATATCGAAGGTTTCATTTTAGGATGTCTCAGGGGTATATCCCACGCTTGCTTCGCATCTGGCAGCGAAGGATGTGAAGTACTCAGGAGTCTTGTGCACCTGTCGCACCAGCTTCTCAGCACGTGCTGCTCCGTCCAAGTCTTTTCTTTTTTTCTTTTCCTCTTCATCGATCTCCATGGCATCTGCCCAGCTGAGAGTCTTTTATTCCTTGTCCGTCCTATGCCTTTCGAAAATATTTTTTATCTTACTCTTGGTCTGTCTGCCTTTCACGTCCTCCTCTTTCCCTTGGGGTATCTTCTTACTGTCGTTGGCGTTCATGTCTTTAGGCCTAGGCATCTCGGCTATCTCCTGCCGTCCCTCAGTTTGTACACTTTCCTTTGAAATCCAATTATATCCCTCTAGTTTCTCTTGTACCTCCTCCTCTGTTTTTACAAAGCTTTTAACAAATAAATCTCTAATAAGCAGTAATTTCTCTTTTTCCTCCGGCGAAAACATCTTGATTAGCTTAGCCCGATATATTCTACCAAAACTTGGTACAATTATACCCAGGCTAGCACTAAAAGTCACCACGTGCAATAGTCTCAGGAGCTAGCACGAACACGCCCGAACACCAGCTCGACCAGTCTCCGAATGAGTTTTAAAATGTTGAAGTGTACACATCTGAAACAAGATTGATGAGCTCAACTTAGAAATAGGAAAGATAGGAGTCCCCTCCCCATTTTTCTGGTAGGTCTCGAGCCTATAGAAGACTGGGCGAGGATCCATGAGCTAAAAAGCATACTCTACATGCAGGTTAAAATTGAAATATTTAAAACAAAGGCTTCAAAATGTGTTATAATTGCCAACTTTTCAACCATCACAGTGATCAATGTACCCTCCCCCTCGCTGTTTAAAGTGTGGCGAAGTAGGCCACCCTAGTAGGGAGTGCGAGAAATCGATAGAGTTACCTGCAAAATGTTGCAACTGCGGTGGAGATCACACCGCAAATATTAGGCATTGCCCCCAAAACCCCTGGAACCGTAAAAAGTTCCAGCCCGCTAAAAAACCCCTTCGAAATTCTGAATTGTTCACCCACCAAACCTTGGTGAGGAAAACTTCCCCCTCTCCCTTCTAAAAGCATCCCCCCTGTTCAGGAAGTGCAGGCGAATGCTGAGACGGTCTCAGGAAAAACCAGAGAGCACTCTGCCCAGGCACGACCTGACACAGGAATTGACGCCCCCCCCCCCAGACTTCGAACGCATTTCTTGACTTCCTTAAATTTTTAAGGAGGTAGAAAAACGCTTCGATCTGAGTAACCTGCAGGACTTATTAAACGACATCCTTAAAATCATAACCTCTGAAGATGATTCCATGGCAAAATTTTTTGCATCATTAAGATGGTCGCAGATATCAAAAAACCCCAGCCCCCCCCCCCCCCAGAATAAGTTCATTCCGTCACCTTCGAGATCTAAAACTATGGAGCATTGTAGTCAAAACAATGCATTATCTTTTATGCGCTACATCATATATTTTTTACTGATAAGTATAAGAAACCCTTAAATTTTGTCATTATTGTGATCCTATGTGCCAATTTAAACTGCTTAGATACATATTGAAGACATCAACCGTTACATAAGTTTCTTCTTATTACACTTGTGTTAATGAGGAAATAGAACTTACCTTTGAATATTTTGAAACTTCCCAGTCCTTTCTAGGTATAGATGAAATCCATTTTTTTTCAGTTCTTCATTAGCAGGACATTTAAAGCTGCTAATTTTGGGACCATTTTTATAATTCCCACGACAATCAGGAACAACACAAGCACTTGGCATTTTTAGTTAATAAAATTCAATGAATTATAATAAAAATTAACACCTAAACGATTTATAAAGAATAAGAAAATAAGCAAGATATAAAAGTAAACCATAAATCTGTTACGAATAATATAGTATTAAAAATACTTCACTAAGAACTGAATAAGCCTTACATTTGAATACACCACAAAGCATGAAAAAGCTCACCCAGAAATCTAACAACAATGTTCAGGTTTTGAATATACGCTAAACAACAGAGTTAGATCACTAGGATTTAGCTTAAATATGTGCAACCACTGCTATTAATAAAATTCCTTGGCGAACAAAATTAAGAGCATATAGTACACTCCACATTCAAAGATAAACTGCAGATCAGACAAAATAAAACATCGATAGAGAAAAATATCTGAGACAGAAAATATTTTGAGGTAGCAATTGGATATTCACATGTGCTATGAATATTAAATGAAACCAATAACAAAGAGAAATTGCAATAACGTATACAAACAGAAATTACAATAACGTATACATAGAAAGACAGGCAAGCCTTCAATCAATGATAAAATACAAAAGTATAATACACGATAAATTGCAACATACCCTACATCTATGTTAACATAGAGCATTGGCAAGGCTTAACGGATGATGTAAGAAAAATGATAAAAAATGGCAAAAATTATCAAAAAAAATTTAATTTTTTTACTGGCAGTGACTGCCAAAAAGATTAACGAACACATAGTAAAACATACATACCTGTAATGGCTATCAAATGTTTTAAAAGTATCCAATATTCTGGAGATACCCTATATCGCTCATACGTTTAACACTAGCAAGCACAATTTTCGAACACCCATTCCGATGACGTCGGCGGTTTGGTTTATGACCCCTGTATGGCCTGTTATTCACAATGGTGACGGTTTATTCAGGGCCAACAGCAAATTGATCTGAATACTTCCACCAATACCACGTGCATCATCTTCAACACGTGCCACCGCCACGGATTTCTACATTGTTTTGTCATTTATGAAGCGCCTGGCAGGTTATGCCGTATCTTCGATGTGTGCGTTGAGTATCTTGAAGCTTTGACATCAGTTGGCTGGATTGCAGATGTGCAGATAGAGTCCACAGGGACCACCCACAGCGGGCGGAGCAACGGGATCTGTTTTTCCTGTCAAGAGAACTGGTGCACAACTTCGAAAAACTATCTTGCAAGGCAGAGTTAGTTTAAGTTATGGGGAAAGTTTGAGGTTTTTTGATCTGCAATTAGTGTGATTATATCAAAGGTCTTTTGCATCGGGTCTACGTCTGCTTTAATTATTTTGGTGATTTGTTTTAAGAAGTTCCTGACATCATTGATATTGAAATAATCTTGTATTTCTTTAAAGAATTAATGAATTCCAGAAAGAGGTAAGGGTTTGATTTGAAGATTTTGGGGCATCTGAGTGCGTGTGGGCCACGTGCTTTTCAGAACTTGGTGTTCTTGTGTCGGCACGCGCCATCGCCACGTTGTCTGCAACAATTTCGAGGTTTTGTGATTTAGGGAGCTGTGGAAAGTTTTCCATGCTAAGGTTTGAATTATCTGATCTATTGGTACGAAGGTTTTGGGGTTTGGTTTTAGGTTCTTGGATCTTGTTACGGTTCCATGGATTTTTGGGGCAGAGCCTAAAGTTGACGGGCTGGGCCGCACCACAATTAGCACACTTTGCCGGAAGGTCCCTAGGTTTAAGGCATTCGCGAGTTTGATGGTTTTCTCCACATTTTAAACACCTGGTGTGAAGCGAGCAATTATCCGAAGAATTGTTTTAATTTTGACAATTGTAACAAATTTTTACTCCTTTTGATTAGAAGGCTTGCACTACGATTCTCATGTAGAGAATGGAGGTGAGGTTGTAAATTTTCTCCCACCCCTCAGCCGGCTCTAGGCAGACCAAGAAGATGAGGAGAGGTGACCTATCACGACGAATTCTAAGCTGTGAAATCCTAACAATCCTGAATCCTTCACGGGATAAAGCCTCTTTAATAGAGTCTATGCTAGTGTTGGTTGGTAGCCCTTTTATCACTACTTTTTTTGGTCTTTCGTTTTTTAAGCATATGGAGCTAAAAGGGATTTTATTCTGAGTCAGGTGAGTCTGTACGCTCCTGTAATCCTCAACGGATCCAGGAGTGAACCTAATCACCCTCCCCATCAGCAGTCCTTCAATTTTAGCGCCTAAAGTTTTGTTTAATTCTTCTATGAGGGCTCCCCAATTACTCGAGGAGTCAACATGGAAGGAATAAATTTTGGGATTAGGTTTTGGGTAACTATTTCCATTCTTTTCTTCCTGATTATCATACGGCATGAATTTATTTTTAAGTAGAGGGAAGTCCTTACTAGATGCAGCCTCTCGTGGCATGGCCTCAACTAACTCAGAAGCCGTAATCTCGTCATTAGGCTTCCTGCGCGGGAGCTCAAAATTTAGTTTGAAAGATTTCGCGATTTTGGTTTTGTATTATTGACTATGCAAAAAATCCTCAGATAAGCTATTTCATGTGTTGATGACATAAGCAGTAACCTGATAGGATTTCCTAACCAAGAGGTTGTCAGCGGTAGGGGTATCCGCTATCAAGATAGCATCAGAAGTTATGCTTACTAAAATATCTTTGATAAGTGCCGCCTTGTCGATGTCCTCGGCTTCCTCGATGGCGATTTCGGCATCCAGGTGTCTTTTGGCCCAGTCATAGATCTCACAGTGTCTGTGGATATCGAAGGTTTCATTTTTGGATGTCTCAGGGGTATATCCCACGCTTGCTTCGCACCTGGCAGCGAAGGATGTGAAGCACTCAGGAGTCTTGTGCGCCTGTCGCACCAGCTTCTCAGCACGTGCTGCTCCGTCCAAGTCTTTTCTTTTTTTCTTTTCCTCTTCATCGATCTCCATGGCATCTGCCCAGCTGAGAGTCTTTTTTTCCTTGTCCTTCCTGTGCCTTTCGAAAATATTTTTTATCTTACTCTTGGCCTGTCTGCTTTTCACGTCCTCCTCTTTGCCTTGGGGTATCTTCTTACTGTCGTTGGCGTTCTTGTCTTTAGGCCTAGGCATCTCGGCTATCTCCTGCCGTCCCTCAGTTTGTACACTTTCCTTTGAAATCCAATTATATCCCTCTAGTTTCTCTTGTACCTCCTCCTCTGTTTTTACAAAGCTTTTAACAAATAAATCTCTAATAAGCAGTAATTTCTCTTTTTCCTCCGGCGAAAACATCTTGATTAGCTTAGCCCGATATATTCTACCAAAACTTGGTACAATTATACCCAGGCTAGCACTAAAAGTCACCACGTGCAATAGTCTCAGGAGCTAGCACGAACACGTCCGAACACCAGCTCGACCAGTCTCCGAATGAGTTTTGAAATGTTGAAGTGTACACATCTGAAACAAGATTGATGAGCTCAACTTAGAAATAGGAAAGACAGGAGCCCCCTCCCCCATTTTTGTGGTAGGTCTCGAGCCTACAGAAGACTGGGCGAGGATCCATGAGCTAAAAAGCATACTCTACATGCAGGTTAAAATTGAAACATTTAAAAGCAAAGGCTTCAAAATGTGTTATAATTGCCAACTTTTCATCCATCACAGTGATCAATGTACCCTCCCCCCTCGCTGTTTAAAGTGTGGCGAAGTAGGCCACCCTAGTAGGGAATGCGAGAAATCGATAGAGTTACCTGCAAAATGTTGCAACTGCGGTGGAGATCACCCCGCCAATGTTAGGCATTGTCCCCAAAACACCTGGAACCGTAAAAAGTTCCAGGCCGCTAAAAAACCCCTTCCAAATTCTGAATTGTTCACCCACCAAACCTTGGTGAGGAAAACTTCCCCCTCTCCCTTCTAAAAGCTTCCCCCCTGTTCAGGAAGTGCAGGCGAATGCTGAGACGGTCTCAGGAAAAACCAGAGAGCACTCTGCCCAGGCACGACCTGACGCAGGAATTGACGCCCCCCCCTCAGACTTCGAACGCATTTCTTGACTTCCTTAAATTTTTAAGGAGGTAGAAAAACGCTTCGATCTGAGTAACCTGCAGGACTTATTAAACGACATCCTTAAAATCATAACCTCTGAAGATGATTCCATGGCAAAACTTTTTTGCATCTTTAAGATGGTCGCAGATATCAAACACCCCCCCCTCCCAGAATAAGTTCATTCCGTAACCTTCGAGATCTAAAACTATGGAGCATTGTAGTCAAAACAATGCATTATCTTTTATGCGCTACATCATATATTTTTTACTGATAAGTATAAGAAACCCTTAAATTTTGTCATTATTGTGATCCTATGTGCCAATTTAAACTGCTTAGATACATATTGAAGACATCAACCGTTACATAAGTTTCTTCTTATTACACTTGTGTTAATGAGGAAATAGAACTTACCTTTGAATATTTTGAAACTTCCCAGTCCTTTCTAGGTATAGATGAAATCCATTTTTTTTCAGTTCTTCATTAGCAGGACATTTAAAGCTGCTAATTTTGGGACCATTTTTATAATTCCCACGACAATCAGGAACAACACAAGCACTTGGCATTTTTAGTTAATAAAATTCAATGAATTATAATAAAAATTAACACCTAAACGATTTATAAAGAATAAGAAAATAAGCAAGATATAAAAGTAAACCATAAATCTGTTACGAATAATATAGTATTAAAAATACTTCACTAAGAACTGAATAAGCCTTACATTTGAATACACCACAAAGCATGAAAAAGCTCACCCAGAAATCTAACAACAATGTTCAGGTTTTGAATATACGCTAAACAACAGAGTTAGATCACTAGGATTTAGCTTAAATATGTGCAACCACTGCTATTAATAAAATTCCTTGGCGAACAAAATTAAGAGCATATAGTACACTCCACATTCAAAGATAAACTGCAGATCAGACAAAATAAAACATCGATAGAGAAAAATATCTGAACAATAAATTAATGTTCAGCTATATTAAACAATTTTTGGACAGAAAATATTTTGAGGTAGCAATTGGATATTCACATGTGCTATGAACATTAAATGAAAACCAATAACAAAGAGAAATTACAATAACGTATACATAGAAAGACAGGCAAGCCTTCAATCAATGATAAAATACAAAAGTATAATACACGATAAATTGCAACATACCCTACATCTATGTTAACATAGAGCATAGGCAAGGCTTAACGGATGATGTAAGAGAAATGATAAAAAATGGCAAAAATTATCAAAAAAAATTTAATTTTTTAACTGGCAGTCACTGCCAGAAAGATTAACGAACACATAGTAAAACATACATACCTGTAATGGCTATCAAATGTTTTAAAATTATCCAATATTCTGGAGATACCCTATATCGCTCATACGTTTAACACTAGCAGGCACAATTTCCTAACGCCCTTTCCGATGACGTAGGCGGTTTGGTTTATGAACCCTGTATGGCCTGTTATTCACGATGGTGACGGTTTATTCAGGGCCAACAGCAAATTGATCAGAATACTTCCACCAATACCATGTGCATCTTCTTCAACACGTGCCACCGCCACGGATTTCTACGTTGTTTCGTCATTTATGAAGCGCCTGGCAGGTTATGCCGTATCTTCGATGTGTGCGTTGAGTATCTTGAAGCTTTGACATCAGTTGGCTGGATTGCAGGTGTGCTGATAGAGTCCATAGGGACTACCCACAGCGGGCGGAGCAACGGGATCTGTTTTTCCTGTCAATAGAACTGGTGCACAACTTCGAAAAACTATCTTGCAAGGCAGAGTTAGTTTAAGTTATGGGGAAAGTTTGAGGTTTTTTGATCTGCAATTAGTGTGATTATATCAAAGGTCTTTTGCATCGGGTCTACGTCTGCTTTAATTATTTTGGTGATTTGTTTTAAGAAGTTCCTGACATCATTGATATTGAAATAATCTTGTATTTCTTTAAAGAATTTAATGAATTCCAGAAAGAGGTTAGGGGTTTGATTTGAAGATTTTAAGGCATCTGAGTGCGTGTGGGCCACGTGCTCTTCAGAACTTGGTGTTCTTGTCTCGGCACGCGCCATCGCCACGTTGTCTGTAACAATTTCGAGGTTTTGTGATTTAGGGAGCTGTGAAAAGTTTTCCATGCTCAAGTTTGAATTTTCTGATCTATTGATAGGAAGGTTTTGGGGTTTGGTTCTAGGTTCCTGGAGCTTGTTACGGTTCCATGGGTTTTTGGGGCAGAGCCTAAAGTTGACGGGCTGGGCCCCACCACAATTAGCACACTTTGCCGGAAGGTCCCTAGGCTTAAGGCATTTGCGAGTTTGATGGTTTTCTCCGCATTTTAAACACCTGGCGGGAAGCGAGCAATTATCCGAAGAATGGTTATAATTTTGACAATTGTAACAAATTTTTACTCCTTTTGATTTGAAGGCTTGCACTACGATTCTCATGTAGAGAATGGAGGTGAGGTTGTAAATTTTCTCCCATCCCTCAGCCGGCTCTAGGCAGACCAAGAAGATGGGGAGAGGTGACCTATCACGACGATTTCTAAGCTGTGAAATCCTAACAATCCTGAATCCTTCACGGGATATAGCTTCTTTAATAGAGTCTATGCTAGTGTTGATTGGCAGCCGTTTTATCACTACTTTTTTTGGTCTTTCGTTTTTTAAGCATATGGAGCTAAATGATTTTATTCTGAGTCAGGTGTGTCTGTACGCCCCTGTAATCCTCAACGGATCCAGGAGTGAACCTAATCACCCTCCCCATCAGAAGTCCTTCAATTTTAGTGCCTAAAGTTTTGTTTAATTCTTCTATGAGGGCTCCCCAATTACTCGAGGAGTCAACATAGAAGGAAGAAATTTCCACAAGAAGAAGTTTCGTACAGGACAGAGCACCAGGCGCGGGGCGCCTTTAATCTCCAATCTCAATATATGGTTCGTATCTTCATGCTGTGACATAATTTCATTGACCCAACTGACGCCCCGCCCATCTGAGGTGCTCTTATGGACAGACCCACGACAACTCAGCTAATGTCACAGACTTAGCACAAGTAAAAGAGGAAATCGAGGATTATGACGCCTTCGGCGTCAGGTGCCTCATGACTTTTCGATACAACGGCCGATTGGTGAGTGTAACGAATAGTGTCAGAGCCCCCTAGTGATAAAACTTTTCTTATATAATGCAACATCTCCGAAAATTCAATTGGTTTATTTCCCAGGCAGGATTGTGTGTTTCTGCTACGGTATACAGCGACATCTGCCGGCGCAAATTGATAAACAGTTTTTCATTGAATATCTAGTTTGAGAGTATGTTTGTTGTACATGTAGTATCATGGCGACAAATGATGATGAACCGATGCATTTATATGAAGTATTCCAAAATTGCTTCAATAAGATAGCAAATAAACAACAAGGTAAGTCGTTTTGAAAGGACGTCTCTTTTTAAAAAATTGTTGATTATTAGATAGTCTTATTAAACTTTGGCTATCGTCCTTTCAAGGTTTTCATGAGGATGGTCCCTCCATCTTCATTGTTGTTATGCGATAAAGCTTGTTGCTAATAAACCTAAATGACAGGTTTTAGCGATCCCCTATGGTTGTACTATCTTGTAGATTTAAAATATTACATTATAATAAACTGGCACAGTTTAAAATTGATCGAATTTTTAGATTTATTCTTTTTTTTTATATATTAAGTATTCAAAAATGTGACATGCTCTTCATCCGATTCCACTATTTGAATACAACACACACACATGTGTATTTTAAATCTGCAGATTATTTTCCTATTTAAAAGCAACAATTTATAGTATGATTTACAAATCAAGAGTGGCTAAATACCTCTTTTAATCACAGTTGTGGTTAATTATTTACACTTATTTATGAATAATTATAATTACTAGTCGTTACTTGTTGAGTGATAATTTTAAACGACCAATTTAAAAATATTTGCTCAGTACTGCATTTGTTTATACAGGATAATTTTCCTTGTTTAAATTGTTATATATTTCTTTATATTTTAATTCAATTAATAAATGCATTTTCATTTATAAATATGCCATGACGTTTTATAGGACGGTTATAAAACATATCAATCGAGTATTTTTCTTTTTTGTCATTTGTTTTCTATAATGATCTTAAGTTTTATTAAACTTTCAGTGATTCAGAGTGTTTTATTTTACATGTATTAACACTTATTCAAATGAATTAAAATCCTTATAGAGGAAAGATGTCTTAGGCATGAGTCTGGTAAACATCAGTTTATTCTTATTCATTAGTTTTAATATTAGTACTGTTTTGATAGTTTTTCTATTTGGTACAGTTATAAATTTATTTTTGAAAAATATGAGCAAGAGAAAACAACTTTACCCAATGTTTTTATTTTCCTATATAAATTTGGAGTAGTTTCATTTTAATTTGTATTATTTTATTTTAAAAGCAAAATAAAAGTTCATCATTGTGAATTGACATCTCAATTGTTACCTCAGAGTTTGAATCTGCCAAAATTTTCATTTGGATATTTTATTTATCAGTCAATATAGGATTAAATATAATTCTGGAAGATACAATGTTATTTGAATCCAAACTTTGGGCCTAAATGTAACCTAAAATATAATATTGATTTATTATTTTATATTCCAAAAGTTCTTTAGGGATATATTTCTTGTTTATTTGACAATATGAATAATAATCCACTTCTATAGTAAATTAAATTAATTTTATAATTATGCAACTATGGCATATTTGTGCATGGTTTTATAGTATATTGTGTTTTTTTTAATTTCATATTTAACTATTTTTGAAATAAATACGCAGTTTTAGATTATATTATAGGAAACCAGGTTTCATAGATATATGTATGTATGTATATATATATATATATATATATATATATATATATATATAATACTTCGATGAACTAAATCTGCTTTTAAGTCAGAATGAAATTTTATGCATTTATTTTCGATGATAGTCATTTTTTAGAGAGAGAGGGTAGTGTTTTAGTGTTAATTTTTTACAACACACACAACATTCCATAAATATTTTTTGAAATTCCCTTTTCTATGTTACTGTGGTTGGTTTCTGGCATTGTTATGAAGTCATTTTTAGGAAAAATTCATGTTGAAAGTTTATTACTTTCTCAAATCTTGCTGAACCGAAATTTAGCTTAAATTATATTGACTATGTAATGACGTCATAGAGAAAGTGTGGCTGCTATTTTTAATTTTAGCTGTGAAATTTACACTGGGTATTGTGTTTATATTAAACATGTTATTTATTTATTTATTTTTCACGACATTTTCTTCAATATGTCTAGGTTTAGCTGGTATGCACATACATTAATATTTTTTGGGGGCAAGATTACGACTGTTGTAAAAAGTCCTTAAAAGCTTTTTTTTTTTGAAGGGGCATATTGAATATTAGTTAGATGGCTCTAAATTTCCATTTTAACATTTACATCATATTTTGATAATACTTGATCTTGATATGGGGGGAGGGGTGTCCCTATGAATCATCACTTTTTCTAGAGCAGTAAAACATGGTTTTATAATATAAATAAACAGATAATTTCTCACAGACTGCTGTGCTATAATTGAGTATGAGTTTTCGTTTCAATTTTAGTACTTAGTAAATACGTGAATGTAAAATCATTAAAAACTGTAATGTAGGGTTTTAACAAGTCCTTAAATTTTATGGTAAGGCGTTAGGGAATCCTTATGAGTAGTAGGGTTTTTAAATTATAAAACAATATATTGAATTAAATATAGTAAATGTTGAACATAAATTGTTATAAATTCAATGTAAACTACAAAGAATTTTTAAATACACAATAAATTTGCAGTATGTTGGCTTATTAGTTCATAACATATTATAAGAATGTCATTTTTCTTACAATAATATTATTTATTGTTAAAATCATCATTGCTTATCAGTTATCATTGAATATTTTCATTCCTTTTGCCAGAAATTGCGATATTTGAATTGAAAAAGTTTTATAAATGAATCTCCTTATTATGTTCTTATAACTTGAGTTTGTAATGCTATTTTAGGAGTTACACTGCCAATCGCCATTGTTGCATTTTGTGAAAGAAAATTCAATATAGCGAGGGAAAAAATATTATAGAAATTTACCGTAAAGAATGACTGACACCAATGTGTGTTTTCATGTGGAACATTTTAGTTTGAATTTATTTGAATATTAGATGGCTCTAAATTTCCATTTTAACATTTACATCACATTTTGATAATACTTGATCTTGATATGGGGGGGGGGGGGGGGGTCCCTATGAATCATCACTTTTTCTAGGGGGGGGGGTCCCTATGAATCATCACTTTTTCTAGAGCAGTAAAACATGGTTTTATAATATAAATAAACAGATAATTTCTCACAGACTGCTGTGCTATAATTGAGTATGAGTTTTCGTTTCAATTTTAGTTTAATGATTGCATTGGCGAATTACTAAAATGTAAGAGAGTATTTTCTTTCAAATTTGAGTTTTAGAGGAATGCATGGTAGTGAATTTATTAGGTGATTTTGGATAAGAGAATGACTGGATCAAGACATTTTTACATATAGAAGAATATACTCGTATGGTAATCAAACAGGATAGTTATGAAAGTAATGCAGATAGTGAAGAATCGTGGATTTTTGGTATATCTGATGAGCACATGCACAGATTTTATGAATGCAAAGATTGCTGTGCTGGTCTATGCTTGAATCCATGTTTTGAAATACATTATTCGTAAAAGGCATATTAATTAGTAACAATCCTATTTTTTTCTTTAAAATTGTACATAATCTCTATTAGCTATATAAAGTATTGAGTACAATCATTTAGATATTTTTCTTGTATAACAAATAACCATTTTTATCAAATTAATTAATCATTTTTAATCATTTAAATTTTTAATATTTAAATAAAAGATAATTTACGTGTAACTTATGCATCTAATGGAAAATAAGTATTTCTTTTATTCTTGAAAAATAAAATGCTGTGTTCAATGGGTGATTTTTAGTGAATTTTTTTTACGGAGTTAGGCTTAGTGCAAAAAATATGCCGTCCTTTGGGAACAGTTCAGAAGCGAAATTCACTGTTTTTTGGGCCACAGCAGTTCCGGAATGCTGCCATCTGTAAAGGGTTAAATGCCTATATACTTTCTGTGTATTTACTCAGAAATGGCGGTACATTCTAAAACAGTTCCCAACCTTAAGTGGTTATTAGTTTACTAATTTAAGATATTGTATTATGCATTTTATCATATTGTCAACATTCTTTAAATCAGATATCACTGAAGTATTTAAGAATAACCAGAAACATTCATACTTCTTAGTAATGAATTTTGCCTGATTTTTCAGTTTTAAGAGTTCCAAGGTATTATGAACACGACAGTGTTTAATATCAAGTAAATACCCTGTCAGGCTAAAGGGATATTTCTTTCACACACAGAGGGTAATAGTACTTCATGATGGTGTCCTATGGGTATTATGCAGACCAAGATAGTGCTAATTTTGATCAAACCAAAAGGTGTTGGAATTTGCAAGTGATTATAGTGAACCTCTTTGAGATTTTGTATATAACTTGTTAATGGGAAAACTTAGTGTTTCTATGATGTACCAATTTTCTGTGTTAATAGACGAGACTTTGAACATTGACTTTTATACTTGAAGAAAGGATTCTGATAAAATACAGCATTTGCAGAATCAGAGCTACTAGGGACCTTCCATAGGGTCACTAACCAATATCTGCCGAGATCAGTTATGTCCAAACTTATCATGTAAAATGTTGCAAATAGTAATTAGTATAATTAAAATTTTATGTCTTGCATACTTACAGGATTACAAGGAAAGTCCTTCCTCAGGCCAATATTTCATGAATTATGGCAGCTAGCTATGTACTTCTTATGCCATTGATCAATGTTTTAGTTCCATAACAAAAGATAGAAAGAGGCCGAGCGGCCTTCCCCTTCAGAAAATAGAAACGTAAGCAAACAACACCTGAATATTTAGATAAGGCAACAATATGTGAATGCATAACAGACAATTTTCCTTTCTTTAAGTGTTGGCATACCTCCCTCGCATGTCATGTGTACTTTGCAGAATCAGCATAAAGCACATTTCAACTTCATGTAAATATGTCCCAGACATAGTGAATTAGACAGCATTCTGCATTTTGCTGCAATTGGGAGTATCCTTTTTTATCTTTTATTACGGAACTAAAATATTTTTGTACTAAATTTGATTTACTCTACAACTTTCTAATTGACTTTTTCCCCTATCTGCAAAAGGAGCTGATATGGATC
This sequence comes from Amaurobius ferox, assembly GCA_951213105.1. Classification (NCBI taxonomy): domain Eukaryota; kingdom Metazoa; phylum Arthropoda; class Arachnida; order Araneae; family Amaurobiidae; genus Amaurobius; species Amaurobius ferox. Next base: position 82,052,341 of record OX578141.1, on the reverse strand, counting down.
CACTATCCCCCCCCCCTTAAAAAAAGGGGAATTCATGGGGTTTTTCCTGGTCTCATTGTGTGGGCCTTAGGGGTTTTCCTATAAAACAGCACAAAAAGTGCATAGCTAGCTGCTATAGTTCGTGAGATATTGGCCTGAGGAAGGACTTTCCTTATAACCCTGTATATTACTGATCAGTCACAATATTATAATAAAAATAAAATGAGTTTTTCACATCCACTAATTAAAGTCTTTGGAAGATGTTCTGATTAACTTTATAGTTATTGACTATCACCCTGAAAAATTAAAAGAACTTCACTTTGGCTGACTTTGACCCATCATGGCAAGACCAGAGAGAGGGAAATTTGTCATTGTAATAATATTGCAGATAACACCCACCCACTTATTAGGTCATAAATTAAAGAAAAAGATGGGGAGAGTCAAGTACATGTTTTGCATAGTGCATAGGTATTGCATAATCTGAAAAATCCCTGAAGAACAGTCTGTAATCTGTAATGATTTGTGCTAACCTGAATCATAAACCAACAATTCTTGGAATCTATTTGAGTTTTGTTCTTATTTTGGATATGTTTATGTAACTGTTAAAATCAAAAGGTTTTCGCTATAAAAATATATATCTTGAAATTTTACAAAGATATTTAATATTTTATAAGATTTTAGATGTATTCAGGACTTGTAAAATTTTTCTACATTTTCATGTTATATATTTTTTATTTCAGATAAATCAAGGGATATGAATTATCCTATGACATATCCCAATCCTCCTGGAGATGCAATATCACAGGTAATTTGTTCTTCTCTATCTGCCTCTTTCTGACTTAAATATTTTAAACTTTACTAAACTTGCATTTTTTAATATGTTATCCTGTAATTCCATTTAAAAAGTGATAATTTATTTTGTTTAGGAATGTTTAAATACATTTCCTGGTGTAGAACTCCTTCCTGTTGGTGATACTTATTTTCAGTATTCAGGTGCAGTTCAACAAAGACTATTGCCTGGAGACCCTGTCAGAGGTATATAATTGTTTTATATCATTTATTTTTTGCTATTTTGTTATTTTTAATTTAGATTTTATATAATAAAAGTTGTGAATTTTGGCATTATATAGCTAAACATAAAACAAATTGGATTGTTCTAAAAGTTTAATAGATTCTAAGTACATGTCTTTTTACTCAAGATTTTTGAAAGAAGCAACACATTCTATTTTAATCCGTGAGATGGAAATGGAAAACAATGCCAACTCTATGCCAAGTAGACTGAATAAAATTAACCCATATGCATAATCTTAACCCTAACCTGGATGTATAATTAGTCTTTGACGAACCCTGCTATTCCCATTAACAAAACATTCTGTCTGTATCTTAGTGCCAAGCTATTACCTGAGCAAAAACTTAATAATGCAATATTAATGCCAATAAATGTGATAAACATTCAGTCTGTAATTTCTGCTATCCTTCTTAATACTAACATGACACTGTGTTACTAATTTTTCACACCAACCTCTTTCTCAGAGCAAAAACAGCCTTAGAAAGCAAAATATCAACAACCCTTTCTGGAGCCTTAAAAAAAAAATGACAACAAAAATCTCTAATATTAAAAACCCATCTGCGAATTCTATTAGCCTTGCAAACATGCCCATTAACAAATATGCTGCTTCATGCCAAGCTCTTCGTTAGCAAAGCAGAAACATTTGCAAATGGAAATTGTAGCAACCCTATGAAATAAGCAATGAAAACAAAAATGTGCAGTTGCGAACAAAGCAGATCACAAAATTTAACATTTCAGAGACAAGGGCTCTCAAGGGCAGAGATTAGAACTTCAATTTTGCACTGCTTCATAAAATTTCCCAATCTGTTTCTCGTTGAGGCAAGTTGGGAATTTTTTAATTTAGATGAGTGTGAAAAGCCACAGTGGTAGAAAATAAGTTTCGAAATTTAGCAAAGCAGTAGGATGAGAGATCTGTTAATTTAGCTGAGGACCTTGGTGGTTTTGCTGAAAGAAACAAGCCATCTTGGGCCCACCATAGGAATGTACTCATTTTGGGGAATTAACGGACAGGAGTAGCTAGAAAATCCGAATTTAGTATGTAGCTGGCTTTTATGATACATTTTAATTATTTGGCTTTTGAACCTTATATGGGCTAGTCTGTCTTAACATGCCATCGGCCTGTACTCTTTCTTGCGAAATAACTCCAGAGCCAGAGCAGCTAGAAAGTCCAAATTTTGTATGTTGATGTTATTTGTGGTATATTTTAAAAATTCTTTTGATTTTTAACATTATTGGGCTAGTCCGATCTGTGCCTGCCATAGGAATTTACTCATTTTGGTGGAATAACTCGAGAGTCAGTTCAGCTAGAATGTCCAAATTTAGTATTTCATCTTTCTATTTAATAGTATATTTTAATTCTTTGTATTTTGATCGGGCTAGTCCATCAACCCCCATAGGGATGTACTCATTTTTAGGGAGTGACATGAGAACAGGAGCAGTTAGAAAGACCAAGTTCAGTATCTTGTTGTCTTTTGTAGTATATTTTGGTTCTTTTGACTTTCAACTTTACCGGTCTAGCCTGTCCTGGACCCACTATAGGAATATACTTGTTTTGTTAGGGGGGGGGGGATAACTTAATAACCAAAGCAGGTAGAAAGTCCAAATTTAGTATATCGTTTTTTTATTTTGTTATATCTTAAGTCTTTGTATTTTGTACTCTATTGGGCTAGCCCGTCTTGGGACCACCATAGGGATGTGCTTGTTTTTGAGAAATAATGGCAAGTGAAGATTTATGAATATGTGTACCTAAGAAAGACGTGAGTCCATAAGTCCTTCCGAGAGGTTGGTGGTAGGGGAAGGCGGGTACTGTCCCTGTGGATGCCTCCCCCCCCCAGTGGGTTCCGGTCTAAATTGGGTGGCTCTTCCAGGCCGTCAAAATAGTTACCTTACACCTTTCTGGTAGGTCAGACAGTCTGGGTCTCAACAACAACACAAGAAGTGCTACCTCTACATGAATAGGGTGAAAGAGCCTACAAAGTGAGCTCCGCAGGTTGGTGAGTGTGAGCCAACCAGTGTTGATGCCCATCTGTGCATATTATGCTTGTGTAGCAGGTTACGAGCTTCAACTGTTAGCGAGGGGCAACAAGCAATGGGTGAACCTCCATAGTACTGAAAGAAGAATCATCTGCTATTTTTAGTAGTTCGGTGAAATCAGTTTTAGCTGTTAGCAACTGCTATTTGGTGGTAGCTGTAAATAATTTAACTGTTAAAACTGTTTAGCTAGTTAATAGCAACCCATCTCCACTTACGACTGTTCTTGAATTTCCCTCAGACATTTGTGAACATGAAAGTAGAAATCTCTCTTAGTTTTTCATATTGCTTTTCGTGTACTGTACTTGCTTTAGCATCAGTAATTGCAACAAGCTGCTGCAAATTTTCTATTCAGTTCTCTGCATGATTCTAATAAATTAATAACATTATCTCTTTACATTTTTATCCTCCAATTTGTTTTAAAGGTGCATAAATTTCTTTGAATTTTCATAATTAATTTTTGAATTCTCAAGTCAGAACCATGCTATGGCCAATTTAAAGTTCATATTCTGCAAATAACGTTTTATTAATTGTTTTATTGCCAATTCATATTGTGAAAAGATGGGTTGTAGCAAAACTTGCTATATATTAATATATTTAATCTGTTTTCTGGTTCTTATTTAAAATTTTTATCTGCTTACTAATATTAGACAAAGTAACATAATTTAAAATTTTATCTATTTTCAGGTCCACCAGCTAAAAGAAAAAGAGATGTAAGTTGACTTTTAGATAATAGTTTATATAATAGTATTTTAGATTAGTTTTGTATTCCTGCTAGGTGTTTTTCAGAGTGCGCCTCCCTTCTCTTTTTAGAAACTGAAAAATGCACTCTGCCCTTTTCTAAAGCTGAAAAATGTGGCTTGTCCTTTTTTAAAACTAAAACAAGGGCCAATTTTTCCAGTCAGCATTAAAAAGAAATATAAAATGCAACATTTCCTTCTCAGAAGAAGAGCCAGGTTTTAAAAGTGAGTTAGGGGATGTTAGGTCATACCATAATTTTGCTTCACAGTGAAATTTTTCCAGACAAGCTATTTCCTGTATAGTTACCATAACTTCATTTCCCACCAAACAAGTATTATGACATTCATCACAGATCTCGACACCATTAATCACGGAGTGCCATTCGGGATCTCACCCTCTCGCTCCTTTCCCCATAAACAACCTTTGAAGTAAACTAATGTCACCACACAGAAGAGCAATCTCCCTGCCCTATTAAAAACATTCTACTCAAATTATTTACTCCTATTTTTGAATCAAAATAAAAGTAAAATATGAAAGAGCCTGGAATTCAGACTAATAAAGTTGGAAGTCACAATACAAGGTTCACTTGTAATCTGGACGAATGTAATTGTTGCAATAAGAAAAATTGCAGATTTTCCCAGTTTAAGAATAAGTTGTGCAAACAGAACATTCAGTTATTTTTACCTCAAAACATAGTGAATGCAATTAAAATTGGGAGGAAACTCACTTCATTACAAAATTTCAAAGACAGATAATCCACGAATTATATGCCAAAAATTACTGTATCTGGAATCCCATTTAATGTGCAAAAAGTAAAAATAAAAATAAAAATCTCTTATAAATGTTTCTAGTTACTTACTTCTCTGTCTTGAGTTTCTAAACAATCTGGATTAAAAAAAAAAATCATAATTTTTGGCAAATTGCTAGAGTACTTTAAAGTAAATGTAAGAGGGGAAATTGTAAAAATAAAAATACCCATAAAAATTAAAACCATTGATCCTATTAATAATATGAAGAAAGAGTATTAAAATGCCTGATCAGAATGATAAAAAAATAACAAATAAATAGAAAGTTCCATTTCATAAATTTTATTGTACTTTTGTTTGTTAATGAGAATCAAGCATTAACAGTGTGAATAAAGAAAAATTTACAGAAATCGAAAATAAATGCCAAATCACATATTAGTGTTAGCAGAAATACTAACTACTAATATGTTTTATTTTAATCCACTAGTCAAACCACTGTCATTTTCAACTTACCTGCAGCTGCAAATGAAGTTATTAAAATTAAGCTTAATTGAAATTCTAAATTATTGGTAAATTCACATAAAATGTAGTTAATTATGGATGTTTATATTGTTTTCTATGTTTTGTAGCAAAATGTGATAAATTTTTCTAGTGTTAAAAATTGGAAAGATCTAGGTATTAATCATACATTTCAGCATATCGTTAGGATTTTGTTTAACCCTTTCGGGACGGCGGCATTCCGAAACTGCCGTCGCCCAAAAGACGGAGCGCTTTGTTTCCGAACTTTTCCCAAAAGACGGCTAATTTTTTGCGCTAAGCCTAACTCTTGAAAAAAATTCACTAAAAATCACCCGTTCAACACAGCATTCTACTTTTTTCAGGAAGAAAGGAAATACTTATTTTCTATTTGATGTATATTTTTATATAAATTTTCTTTTATCAAAATATTAAAAATTTTAGTGTATATATGTTTTAGGTACAGATGGATTATTCTTTGGCATGTCCTTCCGATTTTTTAAAACTGTACCACATATATGCGTATTCTTAGACAAAAAATACTTTGCAAGTACAGGAGAGGTAAAAAATATATCCAAATACAAAGTATATCCTTTTCCTGAAAGTTCATTTAGAAATGTTTTCACAACGCGTTCTCCATACCCACCATCAGAGCTTGAAAATTCCGTGTCCTTCCCATTATACACAAGGAAATTCCATTTATAGCCTGATTCCGATTCTGACAATTTATATATTTTTATTCCATATCTGGACCTTTTAGAGGGAATATATTGACGAAATCCCAGCCTTCCTTTCCATGAGAACAAAGATTCATCAGTGAACACATTTCTTCTAGGAGTGTATAAAGTTTTAAATTTTGAAACTAATTCATCTAACACAGGTTTCAATTTATCTAGTTTTTGGGCATTACTATCAAGAGTAAAATGAAGGTAACGTAATATTCCTATAAATCGATCGCGACTCATAACTGAATTAAAAAAAGGAGTACTGATAATTGGATTCTTAGAAAAATACATTTTAAGATTTGGTTTTCTGACAATGCTCGTTAAAATAACTAATGCGAGAAACACACTAAATTCGTTTCCTGTCACAGGTGTAAATACATTTCCTGTCACAGGTGTAAATACATTTAGGTGGAGTCTTTGATGTGGAAGGAGAGAGGAAATTTTTCTACCATTTTTTCTTTGCAAACTCATTAATTGCTTTTACGAAAAATTCTACTAGTTCATCATCAAAAATATGCTAAAAAAATCAAGTTCCTTATCTAAATTAGGCGGCATGATATTGGGATTTATTCCAGTTATGTTAAAAAACTCCAAAGAATTCAGATCTTTCAAATCATATGTCCAAACATCATTCGATGTTTGCCAGCAACTGAAGCTGGCGGCGTTGTAATAATAGTACACTCAGAATCTGAAGAATCAATTGTATTTTCAGATTCATAATCAGAAATACCACTGTTCCACGAATTTTCCCTATCTGTTTTGCTTTCATTACTGTCTGGTTCGTTTACCATACGCGTATATTCTTCCACAGAAAGAAAAAGTCTCAAACCTCCCATATTTTTATCCGAAATAGCCTAATCATTTCACTGTCGCACATTCCTTTAACTCCCCCCCCCCCCCCCCAAAAAAAAAAAAATACTCTCTTATAGTCCTGTAATTCACCAACGAAATCATTAAAAGCTAAAATCAAAAGGAAATCCGGAACTCAATTATAAAATTGTTGATGCTGCGAGAAGTGCACATTTAAGTTGCTTCCACGGGCATTTAACGCCATCTAGTAGACAAATAAATTCAAATGAAAACGTTCCACGTAGAAACACCAATACGTGCCACTCGGCACTTAGGGTAAAGTTCTCTCCGGCACCAGTGAGTGCCGAACGTCCTTGAATGCAAGCTCGCAGCTGGCACGCAGGCGTGTCAACCGTCGCGAAAGGGTTAAAGAAATGTAATATGAAAAAAAAAAATCAATTGAATCAAAAAAATAACAAAAGTATTATTAAAGGTAAAAACAGAAAAAAGTTATATGTATGTGAGCAAAAGAATATTCCCAAGTAAAAGTTATTTTAACAGACAAAGAACAGAGAATTAAATATGCTACCAATCAAGGGCATATCTAGAAGAGGGGCTAAAGATTTGGATGTCTGTCACCCTCACCTTGAAATCTTCAAAACATGCTACTAATATACGTATAATAAACATGAATGGAAAAATAGGATACGTGAGAAAACTGTAAAATACTAGCTATCAGAAAGGACTAGATTATTTAATTTAAAAGTATATATATTCCCATTAGTTCTTAGTGTTTTTATTCTTTACAAAAATGTAAGGGGCATTTTCTTCAACGATTTCATAACATGTTCCCACTAAGAAATAGGAATGTATTAAAATGATAATATTAAAATAACAAACCCTTTAAATAATATCTAAAAACAGTTGCAATTTTATTAATTTATTTGGCAAAATATAAGTTTTTCACATATGAAAAAGACCCGATTCTCATGAAATGTGCATTGTTTTCATGTAAATAAACTGATAGGCCCTTATTATAAAGTGCTTTATTCACACTCCCTTTTTTCTTTAAAATGTTGACCAGTTATAGAAATATCCTGCCTTTTTTGTTTCAGTCTAAAGTTAACACTATTTTAGATAATAGTTTATAGTTCTACCATCCATGCCTTGCCTTCTGATTTTTAGATAATAGTTTGTTTTATTTTGCTTTTACCACATTGAAATTGTTACATACACACAATTAGTTTTTGTATTATGTACAGCTCAAACTGCTGCTAAATTAATACACTAAAATAGCTTCGTTATGTACTTTGTTATTTTAGTGTATAGCTTTTGTATATTGAACAATACTGACATTTTAATGTATGAAGTTTTTTATGTTTTCGAATTGGTGCTGTGACATTTAAATTTTGTCATTGTATAATCAAAACTTCGTGTAATAAGGTATAAAACAGGGTGGCCACGCACCTAGAAACCGGGAAAGTCATGGAATTTTAGAATGGTTAGGGAAAAGTTGGGGAATTTTGTGAAAATTCTGGATTTTTTTTTTTTCTAGTTGCCCATGTAAAAACAGAACTAACTGCCCAGTTTGTATGCCATTTTCGAAAAATTTCGCCAAGTATTACACTGTACTCGTAACTGCTAAATAAAGGTTGCCATGTGTCCATTTAATTCCGTATAAAAGCAAAAATGTGGAGTTTGTGCGTCATTTTGGACAAATGTCGCCAAGTACAGAGATGCCAACTTTTACGGATTTTCCGTAGTTTGTATGGATTTTTACTTAATCTTACGGTTTTACAGACATTACTCCCAAAACTACGGAAAATCTCGTGAAATCCATGCATCCCACCATTCAGTTAATTCATATTCTCTACTTTGCTGAGAGTCCAAAATTATCAGTTTGCATCCATTTTCTTCTTCTAATGATTTCATATCAGAACAATAGACCTAATTTATTTTTATAGTGCGCGTAAAAATAAAGAAATATTTTACTAAACAAATTATATTTCGCTTAAATTATAAGATTGTGCAATTTAGTCCTTCTTTTCGGGCTTTGCTGAGAGTACACAATTGCCTTTTTCCATCCATCTCCATCCCCTTATTATTGCACATTAACTTGACTAAACTAGCTTATTTTCATATTTTGGTTGATTATAAAGGTTAATTTTTTAATTATTTTCACATAAATAGTACGATCGTGAAATTCAGTTTTTTTTCGCGGGCGCTGCCGAAAGTTCTCAATTATCCTTTTCCATCTATCTCCATCTTCCAATTGTAGCACATTAACTTTACTAAACTAGCTTATTTTCATATTTTGGTTGATTATAAAGTCTAATATTTTAATTATTTTCACATAAATAGTATGATCGTGAAATTCAGTTTTTTTTCGCGGGTGTTGCCGAGAGTACGCAATTATCCTTTTCCATCGATCTCTATCTCCCTATTATTGCACATTAACTTGACTAAACTAGTTTATTTTCATATTTTGATTGATTATAAAGGCTAAATTTTTAATTTTTTTCACATAAATAGTACGATCGTGAAATTCAGTCCCCTCCCCCCCCCCCCCCTCGGACGTTGCCGAGAGTACAAAATTTTCCTTTTCCATCGATCTCCATCTCCCTATTATTGCACATTAACTTGACTAAACTAGCTTATTTTCATATAAATATTACGATCATGAAATTCAGTTTTTTCCCCCTCGGGCGTTGCCGAGAGCATGAAATTATCCTTTTCCATCGATCTCCATCTCCCTATTGTTGCACATTAACTTGACTAAGCTAGCTTATTTTCATATTTTGGTTAATTAGAAAGGTTAATTTCCTAATTATTTTCACATAAATAGTGTCATTCAGTTGCAATTAACTCAGTTAAGTTAGCAAAACTACATTTTGAACTTATTCTAAGGTTTTAAAATATATATTGTCAATATACGTAAAATCTTACTGATGGTTGATGCTGTTTTACTGAAAACTCCTGATTTTTCTACTGGCCTCTTGCAGAGGTTGGCATCTCTGTATATTATACACATTTTACTATATTTTTTTCTATTTTAATGACATTCTTTTGACATTGCTGAATTGACATTAATTATTCAATGGCTGTGGCTTGTTATAGTGTAGTTGTTGCATATCTTTAATGATCTCTGTCATTGTGAGCAATTTGCAATGCCCATAGTTAACCCTTTCGCGACGAACGGCACGCATAGGTGCCAGATGCGAACATGCATTCAAGGACGAGCGGCACTCACTTGGGCCAGAGGAAATTTTACCGCAAGCGGATAGTGGCACGCATAAGTGCCAGTATGCAGAACGTTTTAATTTGTGAACTAGATGGCGCTACTTGTCCATGGAACTAACTTCAATGCATTTTGCAGAGGCATGACCTTGGTAGAAGAGGATCGAATGAATTATTTCTCCATTTGGAGCGGTGAAAATCATTTTGTAACATAAACAAACAGAGCAATTCTCGTAGCATCAACAATTTTATAATTGAGTTTCGGTTTTTATTTTAATTTCAGCGTTATGATTTCGTTGGTGAATCATAGGAATATAAGAGAGTATTTTTTTTTGTTTGGGTTTTAGAGGCAGTGAAATTATTCGTTTATTTCGGATAAAAGAATGGGAGCAACTAACGAGTATTTTGTATTCAGATTTGTATGAAAATTATACATCAAATAGAACATAAATATTTCTTTTATTCCTGTAAAAAATAGATTTCTGTGTTGAATAGGTGATTTTTAGGGAATTTTTTTCGAGAGTTAGGCTTAGCGCAAAAAATGCACCGTCTTTTTCGACCAGTTCGGAAGCGAAGAGCGTCGTCCTTTGGGCCGCGACAGCTCCGGAATGCCGCCGTCCCGAAAGGGTTAAGGACATCAGTTTAAACTTTCTTTTTATTGCCTTTAATGAAAACCATTTAATTCTTTTAAATATTTCAGTAGTCCAATTTTACTGCATTTGCATGAATTTTTTATTAAAAATGTCAAAATTTATTTGTAGAAACAAAAAAATATGTGTATTTTTTTCCTCCTGATTTAATATAACTTTTTTTGGATAGTGGAATTAAATTGTGAAGATTCTTTAATCAAATTTGTAACTAAATAGGGACGTGCGCACGTTTTATGTTAAAATTACTGGTCTGGAATTTCTTTTCAATTCATCTGGAAAATCTGGAAAAGTCAGAGAATTTCAATATGTCTGAAGAGTGGCTACCCTGTAAAATAGCATTTGTATAATATTTATATTAAAATAAACATTTAATTATTTTTTCAACATTTTTCATGTTTCTGTTATTCTTATGAGTGCAATTTTTTGAACAATAGAATTGTGCCAAGTTTTAGCATTTTATTTATATTTCAATTTAAAAGTTGATTCAGTACTATTATTATTTTAGGGAACTGATCCTAAAGATTTAGATGGTCATTGGATTCCTGTGAGTAAATTTTGTTATTAGGTTATTTTTAATGTGTTTCATTTATTTCAGTGATATCACTAGGTTCGTGCCGAACATTTTAAATTAAAAAATATCTCAAACTTTTTTTATATAAATAATTTATACTAGTATTTTATAAACGAAAACTATGAATAAATTTACTGTTTCTTTATCTGGTTTCTTTAACCTTTTGCTGTCGGCAGCATTCCGGAACTGCAGTGACCCAAAGGAAGGAGCATTTCACTCCCGAACTGTGCCTAAAAGATGGCACATTTTTTGCACTAAACCTAACTCCGGGAAAAAATTCACTGAAAGTCACCCATTCAACACAGCATTCTACTTTTTTCAGGAATAAAAGAAATGCCTATTTTCCATTAGATGTACAGACTTGCCAACTCTCCGGATTTTGGCCGGAGACTCTGTATTTTTCATTACTTCTCCGGCCTCCATATTACTAATAAAGTTCTCTGGCTTTTTTTGTTTGAAATTTATCAATTAACCAAACATGGTATAATTCCTCGGAAACACCGATTTTCCGCTTTTTTTTGGCACTGATTTCTACCATTCCTGGTATCATAGCAAATCCATAACAAAATGCAGGGTAATGCCAAGCAAATTAACGGAGATTTACGGCCACGTGTAATATAAATTAAGATCTCGATCGCTATTATAATACGATTTTATAAAAGTAATAAATATACTTCTTCAAAGGTTGTCTAATTCAGCATAAATCGATAAAATGTTATTTTGTTCATTAATTTCTCATAAACACTGCGATTGCGCAATTCAGTTTTGTTCTCATGAATTGCCGAGAGTACAATAGAATCTTTCTATCGATCTCAATCTTCTAAATATTGCGTTTTTGATTAACTAAACTAACTTATTTTCATATTCTAATTAATTATTATGGTTAATTTCTTAATTATTTTTGCATAAACAGTGCGTTTGCTCAATTCACTTACTTCGCTTGAATTGCTGAGAGTAATTAGTATCTTTTTTCATCCATCTCCATCATTTAAATGTTGCATATTAGATCGACTAAACTAGCTTATTTTCATATTATGGCTAATAATTAAGGTTAATTTTTTAATTATATTTGCATAATACAAATTTTTCTATTTTGAAAAATGGGTATGAACTTTGTGAAGGGATATCTTCCAAAAAGTGGTATTAAAGCAATGATTTAGACAAATAAAAAGAAAACCATTTTGCCAGGAATGTAATTCAGTGCTATATATATATATATATATATATATATATATATATATATATATATATATATATATATATATATATATATATTTATTTATTTAAATTAAAGATCAACATTTGCTACTTTCTTTAGTGAAAACCTGTGTTTTACCAAATATAAATATTTGTTTTCATTATAAAGTAATTTTCACCGGAAAAAACCTTTATATATTTTTTTGTTATATAATTTATTGTCCTGAAATTTTATAAAATTGGTGTCCTGAATTTTCATATACTACCAGTACTATGCCTGATATTTAATGCAGTATTTTTTTTTTGGGGGGGGGGGCATTAAGATTTAATAAATTAATCAAGAATTAGTATTATCAAGTTATTTTTTTTTTTTTATAATTTGTTACTAACACTATTTTAATTCAAAAGATAGTTCATGAATTTTTTTTTCAAATGAGTTTAAAGCATCATGTACTTAAATGGCACAGTATTTTAATGTTATAAGCAAATATTAAGTATCATAAGTAAACAATATATTTGCGACAAAATAGTCCCCTGCTTTTTCTGTTTGGAAAGTTGGCATGTCTGGATGTATATATTCCTCACAAATTGCCTTTTATTTAAATATTAAAAATTTAAATGATTAAAAGTGATTAATTAACTTGATTGAAATGGTTATTTATTACGCAGAAAAAATATCCAAATGATTGTACTCAATATTTTATATAACTAATAGAGATTATGTATAATTTTAAAGAAGAAAATAGCATTGTTACTAATTAAGCACCTTTTACGTTTAATGTATTTCAGAACATGGATTCACACACAGACCAAAATTCCAATCTTTGCATTCATAAAAACTGTCTGTGCATTCCTCTAAAGCTCAAACTTGAAAGAAAATACTCTCTTACATTCCAATAATTCACCAATTCAATCATTAAACTAAAATCAAAATGAGAACAGGAGATAAATTTCTAAAAGCCACAATTAAACCAGTTTTTTTTAAAGTCGATAGTTTTTTTTATACAGATTTTCAAAACTCACAGAAAACACTGTAAGATAGATTGAGAACAAAGCAGCAAAATTGTAGATTGAAAGTCTCTTCTTCAGAACTGGAAATCCAAACAACTGTCTTTTTCCAGGCATATGGCACGTCAAGTACTGGGGATTAATATACAGAATCTAAATTTATTTTTGCGAATTTAAGAGAGAGAAATTTGGTTTTTGAGATATAAGCATTCCCTAAAAAAAAAATCATGGTGTTTATATAAGAACTTCAACTTTTACGACTATTCTCTGTATTGCTCAAAATTAAAATTTTGGAAATAAAACTTTTCAAGATGCAGTCTTCAAAATTTGTCATCATAAACTCTCAAGCCTTTGCTCTAGAAAACTTCGATTCTTTTTGTTGTCACTTTATTTGTTAAATTTTCAGAATTAAGAATTCAATAACTTTCATTTCAAAGCTCCATATTGCTGATATTATTAATTTCACAAGATAAAAAGAAGTGTGCAAGGTATGGTATTCAAAATTTGTTATTGTAAACACTCAAATAAATATTAGCTCTAGAGCATTTCAATTCTTTTTGTCACTTGTTAATTTTTTACAATTAAATTAAGGATTCAATAACTTTCATTCAAAATGTCTCTGTTTGAGAAAGGATGTAACCTGTCTGTATCTACATTGGGAGGAGTATGATATTTTATTCAGGAATTTTTTTATATTTTTTACTCTTGGTAGAGAGGCGACCATGGTAGAAGGAAGAGTAGTATGTGGGCACCCCAAAAGAAGGGGATGGAAGCCATTTTAAAATGTTGATTTTTAAAAGTTTGTTAAGTGACACTTGTTTTGATTTTGATGCAATTTTCACATTGTATTATCAACTCTGCAATGTATTATCAACTCTGCAATGAATCCACTCTACTTGCTCATGCCAATTTTGTTACTTTGTGACTTTAGCACCTGAACAAGAAGGGAGGCAGTGAGAGGGCGGGGCAGCAAAAAGAATGGAACTACGAAACTGGGTGTAGACCCTTTTTATATTATTTATTTTTATCTATCTTAGGACCATGGTAAAAGAAGGGCCATTTTTAAAATCTTCATTTTTATTTATCATAGTGACTCTTGCTCCGATTTTGATGCAATTTTCACATTGCATTTTCAACTCTGCAATAGACCCACTCGACCTGCTCAATCTTAATTTCAACCCGCTTTTGTTGCTTTGGGACTTTTGCATGCACAGTGAGTGCAGAAGAAAAACTGATTGCTATAAAAACTGGTTGCTATGTTTAGTGACCACTAGCTGACTTTGCCTGCTAGTAAAGTATTTATTTACAAATTTATTGTAATTTTTCATAGCATCTTCAATTGCTTCTACTTTGCCAATGGAAATGTACCTGCATTGTCAGTAAATTGTGTTTGTCTTTAAAACTTTTTGTTCATAAATGCTATGTATAACATTAATTTCTGATGATTCGAAACATCATTTGATGCAGAAGATGTCAGTTGTTGGCAGTTCTCAAAGTTGCAAAAACATCTGATCTGATATGCTACTGTCTCTGTGAGGGATACCATTATTTTGAATATCATGATATGATGTTTATTCGCATCATTTGAAAATTCCAGAGCATTTTCATTTTAAAAATTAGAAATGATGCAATTTTAGTTTGATTTTAATTTCCTCCATAAAATTACCACAAAATCTAACACCAGCAATCTTGTAAACTGCTGGGTGTGGGGGGATAACCCCCTTGTTCTGTTAGGTTCTGTCCCATTGTTGATACCTTAAGTAGGCAAAGATTTAGTTTTCTATGTCACTAAGGGACTTTTAGAAAGGCCACTAAGGTCAGAAGACTTTTAGGAAGGTCACTAAGGTCTGGAAAGACAAAACATGTTAGACAATTATTATATTTTGTGAATACATGTAGTAACACACTTATGTTCAATAGTTAAGCAACGAAGTTAAAAAAGTGGATAAAAAGAAAAGTATTTGTTTGAATTCAATGAAATTTTCACAGAACATGGGGTATAACAAAAGATACTAGCATAGGGAATAGTAAGGAGATTTTCAGTAAATAATTAAATAAGAGAGTTAAATAAGAGATTTGCATGTTTTTGAACTAAATTATAAAAATCATAAAAAATAAATTTATTTTTTATTTCAGAGGTTTTATAAGTACTTTTTACCAGATCTTGATTGACATAAGGCTAAGGAGTTTACGAATCTGTTTTGGAAATGTGAAAAAATGGTCCCTTTAAAGTGTTCTGAATATGAACCCTTTTTCAGATTTTAAAAATAGCATTTTGTAAAAATACTGTCTTTAATAGTGCATTCTTCACACAAGTTAATTCAAATAAACTCTAATAACTCTGAACTAGTAATACTCAAACTATGAATACTTCAAATATTCAGTCAGTTAAAAGTATTAATATATATATAGCAAGATATAAGTAGTGAATTTACTAGATAGTTTCAGCCACATTCTTTAAAAATTTTCACAGAATTATTTACTCTTCAGAAAATTATTCTGTGCCATGGTTATGGTTTTTTTAAATTTTGAGAAAATCCAAATAGAATTTTCTCAAAATTTTAAAAAAAGGTAACCAGGAAAATTGGATAGAGAGCTTAGAGTTTTCACATGGGAGTCTTGAGATATTAAAATTTTTACTTCCCTTCAGTGAGTACCCAGTCTTATAATAATTCAGTGATTGGTATGAAATTTAATGCAGTTGTTTCTTAAAGATTAAAGTACATGGTTTATTGCTATTGTATCACAAAGCAAGTTCTTGCTACCATTGCAGTTATCTTCTATTGCTGGTCCATAGATATTGTTATCTACAAGTGGCACACGATCCAAACTTTGAGAATGACTCCAGTAGGTAGTTTCTGTAAATATGAACTTGGCCACTTCAGCATGGTGCAATCTGGGCAATTTTATACTTGCTGATTGGTAGGATCGAATTTGGCTGTCTCTGGAGAGGTTCACAAAATTATGTGGTACATAGCAAGTTTATTTACTGTCATTGCAAGAATCGGCTATTCCATGCTGACGAGCACAAAACCGGTCCGTTTATGTTGTCATTTGCAATGAAATCGAGATCCTAATTTAAATCAAGATTTAGCATTTAGATTGTCCTGAACTACGGAGGAAACTGTTTCTATTTAAATGCAACATTTTCTTTTTCATTAGGTTCTCAGAACTTATAATTTCAAAATTTTGTTTCATTAAATTTGCCGCCCATGGCCCGAGTGGGAAGGAAATTCTTCACTGCCATCTACATCCGTTTTTCAAAGGATCAGAGAAGAACGCTCGCTAATTCGACAGTAAAACAAAACCAAAGTGACAAAGAAGGATTGGTCCGGCTCGGGCCGGGTTTGACCCACCACAAAGAAAATTGTCGGCTTGCAACCCACTCGAACCAGCAACAAAGAAAATTATCGACCCGAATACCCGACCCGCGATCCTCATTAAAATTGCATTTCAAAATTATATTTAGTAGTTTATAAATCTCTAACTCATGCACGATTTTCTGCTTTTTACAGTTTATATAACCCAAGCTCATGCATTTATGCAGTTATTCTCATAAAAAATGTAATAAGATATAGCTCTTAAAATATTTTTTACGGATAGACCCGCAACCCGATCCTCAATTTGAAAAGTGAAGGAAACCCGATCCGCACCCTGACAAATTAAAGAAACTTGACCCAATACAGAATTCTAGACTGAGGCCAATCGACTCATTTTATGAGAACTTTAATTGACAGTCAATCGGGTCAACCTGGGGATTGCACCGGACAGTTTTATGGCAAGCATTTGCAAAGTAAACTAACATTTTGGTAACGAAATTTTTTTTTTTTTTTTTTAAATGTCTGCTGTGACAGAAATATTTTGTACTGTTATCGCTGACTGTGTAGGTCCAAATTCGGAGGATCTTGAACTGCGATCAAAAATTTGCAAACTCATCTTTGCGCACGTTATAACAACAACTGTCCTTTGATTATCGCGATTAATTGATCGCTTGAGCCATAATCGAATATAGTTAATTCATACGAAACATTGAAACTGTCAAGTAAAGTCCTTCGCCCGAGGTTGCAGGCTATTTATAGTTGAGTTTTAAAAGCTAAAACGATGCCTTGCAGAAATCAACTCCCATCGATGTCCTTCCTGATTGTACTAAATTTTAAAATATCAACTTTGTGAGCATCTCCAGTGTTCAAGCTACGATGGCATCCAGATTTCAAGTAGCTCATTCTGTCCAAACCGGAGACTGAATATTTCAAGAACTTAGACAAATTGTCTCCAAGCGCTTTCGTGGACGGTCTGTACATAGATATATCTTTCGTACGCTTACCGTGTCTACCGTACGCTTACCCTGTCTACCGTACGCTTCATCGTCTTCATACAAGAAATTCTACGCGTCTTCAGAATTTGGTGAGAAGTTTGGGAACCAACCGGATCTATCTGATTGTTATTTTGCTTAGAGCGTATTAGAGGGCGATGTGGCATTTGATTTTAGTTGTTAAAGCAGGTTAGGAGGCCGCGTAACAGCCTAGACGCTGCAGAGGTGTATATATCATTACAGAGTTTAGCGGAACGGGGGCTCATATTTTTAGTTCATATGTTTTAAGAAGTGGCCTTGGTAAAATAGCGATGAACTAGCTGCGGCGCAGCTAGTTCAAGTTTTAATTATCAAAAGTTTAATTTTAAAAATGCCGATTTTTATAGCGAGAAAAAATAAAATCCTTAGTCGATTTTTAAACCGCTATTTGCTCGCACTGGTGTTCCCGAACGATGTCTGGGTTGGAGAAATTCTCCAAAATGGAAATGTTTAGCAGACGATTTCAATAAAATACGTAGGAAATAGAAATTTTTGGCAACAGTGTTCTTGTTTTTTGTAAGTAATAAAATATATACATATTATTATTATTTTTTAATTTTCAAATGCTTGGGGCACATGCCAAGATCTGTATTTCCTATTAAAATCCCTATAGCTTTCTAGACCAAGAATTATCGTTTTACCGTCAAACTGGAACGAATTACCCGACGTTGTCCGTGTCGTAAATAACGCCCGTTACTACCCAATTCATCAAGCACGTTATCTGCAAAGAAAAAAAAATGCTCACCACAAGTCTTTGTTTTTACGGCTGTTTAAAATGATCTTAATTGCTAACTTTAGAATATATTGCTATATAGACATGATCTTTTCAGGGAGTACTGTTACAATCTCATATTTAAAAATTCAAATCTCTATCGGTAAAGTTCGGGATTTTAAATTTCTAAATTTTAAATCCCATTACTAAAGCGTCGTCCGGGATTTTTGGTTTTGCGAGCGAGACGCTTCTCTACGATCTTGTTGCGATGCTTCGAATGAAGTTCGAGCTGCATCTTTCTCCATGCGTTGTTTGAAGGTGTTTTTAGCGATCGCAAAGGAAATTCGAGCCGATAAATTAACCAAAAAACTAATTCGAAATTAAAAAATAAATAATTAAATAGCGCCGCGGTTCATATATTCAGGTCCTCAAATACCCGTGTATCAAATTTCATGGCCGTGCGACGCTTAGATTTCTCGCAACAGACTGCACACAGACATTTTCTTTTATTATGTAAGCCGTAGTGTTTCAATAGTGTAGATAAAAACTAATGAAATGCAGAATTTATGATGATCAAAAGTGTATTAAACATATATGTGTCTTCTTCATAAACCAACTTGTAAAGGTTCAGAAATTGATCTATATTTGGCCGAATTTGTATGTTATGCTCAGTGTTGGAGTCATCATCCATGATTTGTTTTACGTACTCAACTTGCTGAAATATTACTTCTAACTCTTTTACTGTCTTTACTATTTTGTTTTCAATGCCAAGTCTTACGTGATTTGACAAATCGTATGTTACCTGACTCGATCAAATAGCATGGTCAGTCATTGCAATACAATTTAAATAATACAAAGGCTGAAGTGCTTAATTAACTGCATTCACATATAAACCAAACATACATATCATCATTTGTTAAAATTTTAAAATAAAATTAGTTACGAACTTTTAATGCTGAAATTCGACCGAATTTTCGCAATTTTGAATCTATCGAGCGGATGATTTTGCTTGAGTGCGAGCACTTTTTTTCGCAGTTGTTTGTTCAGCGAGCGAGGTCTCAGACTTTGAGTACTATTTTATTTGCGATTTTCTGATTTCGTGGATTTTAGATGAATTTTTAGATTTTAGAATATAAAACTATTTCAATATTATAAGTGCTTTCTGAAAAGTTGACGTAATCAGACGTAAACTTTTGAAAATGGCATGTAAAATTTCGTTTTTATTTTCGGCTGTAAAATCAATATATTTTTTCCTACACCTCGTATTAACTTAACGTATACTCTGTCCCTTCGCTCGACATCTTTTACGGGTCGTTCTCGTCACATAGTTTCATGTAAACAGTTTTCATGTCATTATGTTACTTCGTTACGTCATTTACACACGTTATGGCACGTTCCCGGCCACTCAAATTGCTGCTCGTACCCTAGGGTGAGTCGAGGGGTCTGGTTTTTTCACACGTCATGGCTATGTTTTTGCCATTTTCATGCATTTTCTTTGCGAATTACAGCTCACTATCTTACGTCGTTATGTTACGTCATGACTATGTTTTTACCCTTTTCATGCACTTTCTTTGCGAACAGTTCACTATGTTACGTCATGGCTATGTTTTTGCCATTTTCATTCATTTTCTTTGCGAATTACAATTCACGATGTTACGTCGTTATGCTACGTCATGACTATGTTTTTGTCCTTTTCATGCATTTTCTTTGCGAATTACAGTTCACTGTTACGTCATTTACACACGTCATGACTATATTTTTGCCCCTTTTCATGGATTTTCTTTGCGAATTACAGTTCACTGTCTCCAGATAAAATGCTCTACTGGTTCTAATGCGTCGATCTATGCATAATACTGTATGGATTTGAACGTAAAAAAAAAGTGGAAAAAAATAAGTAAAATATATATTTTGAGAAGAAAACAAGTTTTTTAATCTTCTCCCTTATACAACATTGGCGCATGGAAAAGTGGAAAATACATTTTTATCGCACACTAAATGAAACAAAATGGAGGGTATAGGCAGATTCAATTCGAAACAAGACAATAAAAACTTATTTATCTAAAATCGAACACTCATCTAAAATTTGTATAATGCTAAATTGGCGATCTGCCCACACCTTTATTTTTTCCTTCTTTGACCCAGACCGTCCGACCTACCCGAAGGTGTAAGGTATCTGTTTGGACTGCCTGGAAGTGCCCCCTAACTTCCGACCGGATTAGACCGGAACCCAGTGGGGGTGGCATCTATATGGACCGTACCCTCCTTCCCCTATCACCACCCTATCGGACGGACTAACGACCCACAGAATTAACGTGCCCGTACTCCTCGTGAACACGGGAACTGTTTGGGCAAAGGCGGGAATCGAACTCGCGTCGTCCGAGTACACTAACCACTGAATTGTCTCACCCCTCGCATTCTTTTCGACAATTTTACACAATATCAACTTTGGTTAATGATAAGATTTATATATAGCAACTAATAGGGGCTCCACCTCTGTTTACTACATTTCGGCAACCTCCGTATCACACTTCGAGAGTCGGAAGGCTTCGTCTCCAACTCGCTGGCGCTCGCTTCGTGTCGTTTGCTGTTTCAAGCGAAGCTACATTTTAAATAAAAAAATACCCTGTTTGTTTCAGCGTGTCACCCTACGATTTTTCTACAAATGTAACAAATTTCTTATTTTTGTATGCTGTAGTTTTTGCGGTTCGAGACAGCGGAATTCGAGGACGCACCCACACAGAAGAAAAATATTCACTTCAGAAGTGTATGAAAAGTAGAATAACTCATAAACTTATATCGAAATAAAAAGAAAAAAAGGGCTCGGTCTTGCCAAAATTTGTGGTCTTGTTATTGTTAGTCTGTCCAGGACACGAACTCACAGCTCAAATATTCTGTTTTAGAATTTGACAATAAACATTTCTTAAACTAAAGTTTAAATCGAAAAACGGTTTATTTCAGCGTGTTTTCATAACATTTCTCTACAAATGTACCAAGTTTTATATTTTTGTATGCTACGGTTTTTGCGGCACGAGACTCGAGGAACTTGAAATTTGTCCAACAGCGTCAGGTACTTTTTAATATAGAGTGATTGCTTTCAATTCAATCTGCCTGCACCTTCTCTTTGGTTCAATTTCGTGTGTGATTAAAATTTATTTCCTACTTTCCCGTGCGCCACTATTGTGTAACTTCCCCCGTATAATTTATTACTTTTTTTTATCAGATCCGAACCGTGAGCACCAATCGCAGAAAATGGTTGGACAAGACTGGACGAAAATGTACGAAAATCTTAACTTTTGAATTCAACTTTCTTAAAAATAGAAACTAAACTAAAAAACAAAAATATAGCTTTTCTAACTATAAGGAACTTCGTTATTGCGACTTCAGATATTTTCAGTGCGCTTATTTAGGGAGTATCACAGAAGTTTTATTAGGGATAATTACGCCCGCGTTGTACAACTGGCTTGGTTGCTCATGGAAAATCGGAGTGCTAGAATTAGTTAGGTTCAAAACAAAATATTTGGAAAGTGGTGTTATCTGTATCTGTATTATTTACGTTGCGGGTACTTATTTAGAATCCTGGCAACGGCAAGAAATTCGTTCTAGTAGAGTAGGTATATAAAATGTATATTTTTAGCATAAAAATGATGATAACAGACTACATACTGAAAGATTTCTTACATTGAAGAGGATTAACTCTAACAAATATCTAACAAATACACACATGTTTTACACCCGGTCGTCCACTTTGTTACTCAAGTCCTTTGGACGAGTCGGACGGCCTGGGGTTTCCGCACATGTTTTACAACTATAAAGGAAAAATGACTACCAGAAATTGTTTGCTTAGTTTTGTGCTTTCATTGAGCATATGCTTGCCTGTTTTTTTGGTGAAGGGTGGTGGGTCAATTTCTCAACCGTTTTTAAATGAAATTTATATGGTAACAGAGAGATTCGATAAAATGCAGGGGACAGAGTTTTCATCAATTTTCTATTAAAAACTTAATTGTGGTTCATTTATATCATGAATTTAAGCGTTGTTGGTTTAACTTACGAAATAAATCCAAAAATTATTTTATTTTTTATTTAGTGGTAAATGAATTAAAAGAAATGAGCTAAAGAAAAAGCTTGCTAAGAAGTAGAAAATGCTAATGTAGCTAATGAAGTAAAAAATTTGCTAAATCACATGAAAGTTACGCAGACGCACGTTTTTATAACTTTCTATATATACATAGTATAATGTATAAGGAAAGTAATGTGACTGGGTTAGAAATTCGAATTCGCTAGCTTGGCGATATGTCGTCCCAAATTAGCAAAAATATCTTTGAAATTGCAAAAATGATGCCAAGTTAACGTAAATTGCACGCCAATTGATGAATTATTAAAATATTTTAGTATCTCTATTGCTTATTGCGGATGCTGACAATATTGCTAATTGCTAATTTAGAGTTGCATGAAATATAAGTTAATTGGGAACTTCGAAATAGTTTTACATATTGTCACTCGGAAAAGCGCCAAATATACAATTCAGTATTAAAATTATTGTGTCGTAGATCTTTTACATAATTTTTTTTCTCTGAAAGAAGTAATCCATTGAATTATATAGGGAAAGTCATGTGCTGCCCACATCAGATTTTTCTTGTCTATCACCACAGGAAAAAAATCTGCGTGTTTGGCAAAGATATGAGATTTATATAGTTTATATATTAGAAATATGCTCTGTAATATTCTTTAAGTACTTTATTAATCAGATAAAACTTTAGCAAATCATGTTCAATACAAAAAATCTTTCTCCGAGACAATAATATATAAGCACTTTTTAAAAATGGCCCGCAAACTCCAATTTTATTAAAATGAGAGCAAAAGAAAGGGAATCCCTTAAATTCATCTTGAAGGTCGATTTTCTTATTCTCTCAAACGGCGACACGGAAGTTTCGAAAGACGCCGCTGTTCACGATTTCCACTT
This sequence comes from Amaurobius ferox, assembly GCA_951213105.1. NCBI lineage: Eukaryota > Metazoa > Arthropoda > Arachnida > Araneae > Amaurobiidae > Amaurobius > Amaurobius ferox. The sequence continues at coordinate 82,029,059 of OX578141.1, read as the reverse complement.
GCCGCTGTAGATAACCGACCCTGGTGCAGGTGACATTTTAAAATTTACGAGGAGGGCCGCTTTCAGGGTGGTTTTAAGCATTTTGCTTTTTAACACGACATTAGATTTAGCCAAGTGATGCAGAAAATAGGGATGGGAAGTCACTTTGCACTCTCCCCCACCTTGTTTGTCGAATTATCGAGTGCTCCCCCCCCTCCTATCCTATGAAAAACGGATATAGGCGGCAATTACAAATTACCTACCAGACCCCAGTCTAGGAGATTCAATAATGTAAATTTTTAATTGGGAATTATGGAACAATAAAAATATAGTTTTAACAGAAAAGAGTATATTTAAATAAAATAGGAGTGAAAGCATCTGAAACTATATGGCCACAAAATATAATGATCGGTTTCTAAACTGTATGGGTATAAAGCCACCCATACAAATTGTGGGCCCCCCCTACAAATATTTATCATGGCCCTCCTTCTATATTCGATTTTTACCTACTTGTGAATTTTTTGCGTCTTTTCTTGCCCCCTCCCCTCCCCCAAGCAAAAAAAAATAGGTTTCGTTCCCCCTATGGGCGGCCCTGATTGGAATGAAATATAATGAAATTTGTTTAACCCTGGTAAATTATCTTCAAATTGTTTTCTGGTATCGTAAAATGTAATCTATTGTGTTAAAAACAGAACTTTCTCAACAGATTAACAAATTTCGATATCGTGTGTATGTGTGTGTAGGGAACCACAAAATAAAGCTTATCTTTAATTCGATATTGCTGAAAATCAATAGATTTTTTTTTACAAATAAAGATACCAAATAAGAATACAAAATTTGCTTAATTATTTCGAGATATATCGCGTGGGGAAAAAAAAGTTAAAATTTCTAATACCCGGAGAACAGCTCGTAATAACTGCTACACAATAGCGCCCAGTTATTTCTGCTTAAAAGTACTTGCAAAGCCCATTCATTTAAATAGTGAACATTAAATTATAAACAGTAAAGACTGCACTTTTAAGAGTAAAAAGTCTTTTTAATATGATACCATTTAAGACGTTAAAATAATATTACAATTAGACCAGTTCGCTTTCGGAAGTCATAACGTTTTTCATCAGTGTCAATGCAATAGAAGAGGAAAAACTTGGGTTTTTATATACAGCCGGAAAATGCGAAACAAAAATTTGCATATGTATGGTCGAATTGTCCGATACAAAATAAAATCGTTAAATTACCAAATAAATATATAACACATATATAACTGCAATCCAGAAATACACAAGCCAAACATTTTAAAGTAGCATTAAAAGCAAAAATAAGTTGAACTAAACATCCAGAAATTCAGATAAGGGTTTAACACGCAGGGAGTCGAGAATGAGACGCCATGCGAAACTGAGGGTCTGGATGGGATCGAAGTTACAAATTGAGTCGCGATAAATGTAAATGAACAGGGATTCAAAAAGTAAAATATTACCGGGCTTATTGCAATTAATTAACAGAAAAGTTTTATAAAAAAATTGGGGTGGATTATCATTAATAAGTAACAAATTGTGAAAGCAGTAGACCGTTTGTTATTTTTAATTTCGCGAGCGTGTTCAGTGAAATGAATGCTTACTTTGATACTCAGGAAGTTTTTTTTTTATACTTAAATTTATCAGTACGAATACGACTAAACAAATGGATAACAGTAGAATGGGCAGGCTGAAGTTTAAATTCACGCCAAAAATGAATCAGGAGACTAAAAATCGAAGGATAGAAAGGAAAACTCGATTTAAACGGCAAACTGTCAGAGGACGGGGCAAGACCACTTACCCGAAATTCTTAAAACCGTTGTTTTGCTAATCCACAAATTCATAAAACAACACCCATATAAAGTTCACTTGTAAAATTAAAATGATTGTAAAATTTTTACAGTCGTCGCGATTTCACCGATACATATTACAATTTGTGTTAATTTAAGACACCGAAGTCACTCATTATTTTGTATTAGTCACCTTCAGCGACCAGCCCCGTCTCTTTTGTAAAAGACTCTTAACTTGTAATAGGTATTTTGCCGTAGCTATCGATCGCGTAGCTACTGTAAAATACATTGCGCATAATAATCAATCCGCGTAAGTAATCCGGGTACGCCCTAAACAATCGCCTAAATACGTCTTCGCCCCATGTAATCCGGGTACGATCGCAGCGCAGCCGTTGTAAAGTTAAGTTCCAGAATAATTAGAAGCTGGGATCCGATCAAATTAGTAAAGTGCCTAAAATTGGGGGGGGGGGGGGATGCTATCATTAAATATAGGCCCAGGGAGTTTTTAAAGTTCATGTTGTTTTAAGTTTAGTTTACTTTCGATTGTTTTTAGGATTTAGAGTTTTTCATTGTGCACTTTATCTTATATGTGTACTTTATGTGTAATGTGAAGTTTAATTATGATTAAATAAATGTAGATCGCGATCTCTTCATGTGGATACGATTTATGCAAATGACTCCTCTGTACCGAAAAATTGTTTGAGAAAAATATCCAGATGTGGTTGGAATTCTATTTAGATATCCAATAACATCTATAGATCTTTAATCCAGATCTTTAATATAGATCTTCAATCCAGATCTTTATTTTATTGAGCAGCAAATTTCTTTTTACATTGTGAACTTTAGAACATCAGGTGAACAAAATAAGTCATGAAATTAGAACATTGAATATCACTCAAGAAAAATATGTAACTGAAGTTGTGTGCTTTCTATTAGTTTAAGTTGTGTTCTCATATATTGCAGACGCATCTATATAAAACATATCAGGTTCTAAATAAGTCACGGAGCCTATATCTGGAAATGAGCTGATTAATAATGCCATCATATTGAAGCCTGGGAGACGTAGAAGGAAATTTTCTTGTTAAGAAAAATGAGCAGCTCCACTCTGGTTACAAAGTTCCAAAATAACGGTTTTATTGCGTAATTTGTGCTTGGATACTTTAGGTCCTCATGTGTTTCTTTCTATAGATATTTCGTTCTATACGCAGTGCAGGACCAAATTATTAGCTAATCTAAATTCTGATGAGAAAGAATGAAGTATTTATAACACGTAAATGATTCATGAGTATTTTATCTAACCAAAATAAAATAATTATTGAATTACTTTTGCAATCCTAAAAGTCGTCGAGATAAAATTATAAGAGTTTAATTTATAAATTAGAAAAAAAAAATAAAGTATAATATTTTTGATTTTTTTTTTAATTCTTTAACATTGTATTTAGCACTGTTTAGAATTCCCCCTAAGACTTTAGTTCAACGTCAGAAAACTGACTTCCAGGTTTCTAAACTGCTTAATTTGTTTACAATTTCAAATACTTATTTTTATAAAAGTGAGAGGATATTTTAGAAAACCTTTTTATAATTATTCGTCGAAGGACTCTTCAAAACTATAAATAGTGACTAAATATTGAATTATGAAATTATGTATCAGATAAATACCGGGCGTTTATTGTATTCTCCCCACTAATTCCTTAAATTAATAGTTTTAAAGTGGTCTTTCTGCTCAGTCTAGTAGTTCAAGAAAAATTTTCTATGAGGTTCTAGCTTTTTTCTTTCTTTCTTCTTCTAAGAGTTTCCGATTTTCTTCGATTTCAGCTTTTCTAGTTAATTTGGTTTGGCATTTTCGAAAGTATACGTTAAGCAAGATCATTTGTTATCATATTCATTTGTGTTTGGACTTCGTATACATATTTTAACCATTACATTAGTCGCTTCCAGCCCAAAACGTATAACAAACCAGTAAATTATTCATTATTTTTACCTTGGACAGACGTATTTCCCAATATTTTTTATCGCGAATAGTTATTTTATTATCATTTTTAATTTTATCATTCAAACCTAATAATACATAATCAGCTGAGTCTCATTAATTCAAATTTTGACTTTTAAATTCAACCTGTATAAATAGTATGCATTGTTTTAGGACTATTTTACGGTTTTCGCAACCTATGATATAGCTGTGATATGCAGAAGATTAGAAAATGACTAAATTCTCTGCGTTTCGTTGAATGATTCATTCGTTCATATTAATGGTTGAGTAAAGCAATAAAATATGAATTGTCATTTTATGAAGTGTCAAATCTTCTATATTGGCTGTTTATATACATCCCACCATGTTCAAAAGGATTGATAATATGCAAATTCTTGCTCACGAGTCACCGAATTGTTTGTTATCAACAAAATTTTAGAAATGCCGAATTCACAATAAAATCCTTATCTTTTCTTTATACCATTTCCTCAGATTCTATTCTAATTTTCCCCGATCTGTGATTGAGAAACACTCGTTTACTCGATAAATCCTGCAGTGGTTGTTTATACAATTTACCATTTTCAAAAGGATTGATAATATGCAAATTCTTGCTTCTGAGTTTTCCGATAGACATCACATCGACCAAAAATTTTTAGGAATGTTAAATTCATGATAAAAGTTTCGTTATCTTTTCTTTATATGATTTCCTCAGAAATCTATTCTAATTTTCCACGATTTGTGATTGAGAAATACTCGTTTTTTCGATAAATCCTGTATTGCATTGGCTGCCGATACAATCTACCAATCTACGACCTTCTTACGAGATGTAGTTGAGCTTATTGTGATACTTTAATTAAACTATTGTGATACTTTAATTATTGTGATACTTTAATTGTGATACTTTACTTAAGTTGAGCTAAAATTGTGATACTTTACTTAAGTTGAGCTAAAATTGTGATACTTTAATTAAACTGTGCGGCACGCTTCCGATATGGTTTGGTGGTGCTGGCTTTATAGCAATTTTGCAGACTTTATATGAATTTTGGTCCCTTTGGGTTTTGAGATTTCGGAGGCTTCATAGAGAGAGCTTAATGGCCTTCAGCCTAAATGTCTTTGCCTGATAAGAATTCCATCTTACTTCCCCTGATCTATATATAACTTTTAGTATATAGGGCTGTGCCAAGTAATCGATTAAGCCTTAGTCACGATTAGAAATTTTTGTCCAATGGTTGAATCGATTAATTCGACTAAAATGATTAACATTTTTGATTGATTTTTCGAGTCCAATTGACCTTTTGAGAGTCAAAAGGCCAGTATACAAAAATGGGGTTGCTGAGTAAGTGAACCAGAAAATACAAACTTGCTTGTTTGTTTATGAGACTGGAAAAGGAAAATATAACTTCCGAAGATTTGTAACATCATTATAAAATATATACCTAAGTCTAATTTTTGTATTTCTTTAATTTTTTGATTAATTGAATTTTGGTTTAAATTTTACTCAGATTTTTTTTAAACAATCAATTGATTTCTAAAACATTTGTGTGTGTATATATATATATATTTATAAAAATATGGATTTTTTTCACTTTTAATGTCTAAATTTTAGTAATTTTTGCAAAAATATATACATTTGTTTAAACAAAAAGCTTTAGTTAATATTTTATCAATGACTGATAAAAAATTAATTAATCGGTCGATTTATAGATTAAAAATTTTCGATTAATCAGTTAAATTTTTTAATCGATTCCCACCCCTAGTATTAAATAGTAGAAGATAAGTTGTATAAAACACCATGACTATAATTGGGTTCGGATTATCCTGTTGGTTAATGCCCGGGGCTGAGTTATTTTTTCTTTTTCTTTTTTTTAAACGCAGTTTGAAAATTCGTTAATTAAAATTGCTAAATTTTTATACCATAAACAAAGAGCTCCAAAATATTATTGGTTTGGGGACCACAAAATTCTTAATATATAATTATTAACGGACAGTAATTATTGACTGCTCATTGAATTTGACCATCTAAAAAGTAAGTCATTTGGAGTCATTAGTTTTAAATCCCTATAAAATAAAAATTTTGATTTCTTTATAGTAATTTACAGTGTTGTGTTTTTTAGATTTTGTCCCGAATATCAACTTCCCATTCTATGACTGTCAGAAGTCGATTTCGTTCTCGGAAGCCTCACTCCATTTATTATCCAGACTCCCTCATTTTTTTTTTTAAATTATATGGTGAAACTTGAAAGTGAAAAAATACTGGCATGATGAATGCCTACTTATTTTTAAACTTATAAAAATAACGCAAATAACCAATTTTTACATAACAACGGAACAACATAAATAATCAAACAACGGATAATTATCATTTTTTTTGGAATATAAATTTTCAGATTTGTGACGTTCTACTGCATTTATTGTTCAGCTAAAATTTGTTCCCTGGTGAGTGAATAAATAGATCCAACATAAAGCACATTGTGTGGCTTCACCTTATATTTACATCTTCAAAATATCATCTAAAATATAAAGTAAACTTTAATATAAACCTTCAACATTTCGGGCCGTCATGCTATTCGTCAGGTCATAAATTTCAAGATTTTCATAAATTGCAATACCTGTTCACATTTTCCACTCCTCTCTATCTCTGCTTAATCCGGGAAAACTGATAATTGCGTGTTCGTTAAATATGCCGTGCTGAATGGCTACGCAAACCTGTCAGATTTTATTAATTTGTAATGCCTACTTTAAGATTTACAAACGACAATTTTTTTTGTTTAACTTATAACTTATTTAACCAAAAGTACGTTTTGTCTCTGCTTCAGTCAATAACATCTGCTCACATCCAAGAATGCGAAAAATAATGTTAATTGACCATGTCTCGGAGAAATGCACTGAGTTGTTCGGAAAGTTTTTTGAAATTTAAATGGCCTGCAACCAGTGTGGCAGGTGTTATGGTGTCGGCTCCACAACTTTTTGATAATCGTGTATTGAGGTTTAGTGTCTCCACAGCAGATGTTTTAGATAATGAATTGGTGAGCTTTGGTGTTTTGTTTTGTTTTCTCAAGTTGTGTAGGGCGATGAAAGGATTGAGGGACAGTATTGTTCTTGACCCGTGGGCTGCTGCTTTTTTAATATTTTTAAATTTAAATCTGAATTTTTAAAAAATTAAATGTGTTTTATTTCATTTAAGATTTTCTTTTACCCATTTCAGTATACATATTGCAGTAGCATACCTCAGTCATTAAGCTGTATTTTCTTTTTAAATGTATATGAAATAAATTTTCTTTTTAAAACATGTAAACTCATAGTCAAAAATGGGTTTTTAGATGGGGAAAAATGGGTTTTTATACACCTGTAAAATATATTAGAAAATGCATTTCGTCAACGGAAGGAACAAAAATAAGTTATCCATTGGGGAGGAATGGGGTAATTCTTTGATGAAATATTTTAATAATAAAGTGCTTCAAGTATGTCACAACAGTTCATTCTGATGCGAGGAGCATTTTTAATTTTTAATATAGTGGGATCTCTGCTAACACTTTCTGGAAGTCCTGAGTCGAAGTTTCTTTTTAACTGTTTCAGTATTTTCTTTTTATTATTTACAGAACTACGGACAAATAATTATTGACAAAATTAATTAAAAATGTATAATAATTTCAAAAAGTATTAAGAGGTTTTTTTTTGTGTGTGTGTGGGGGAGAATGCGTTTAAGTGGGCAGACTAAGCGCAATCAATTAGTCCGCTTATCGGCAAATTTGCCCCTATGAGCATATATTTGGAATAATATTATGGCCATTGATATTTTCTTCTATTTTATTCTTATTTCTGAATAAATAGGTGTAGGATAATGAAAACAGAGGACATCAATGCTAATAAAAATGTCAAAAAAGTTTAGTTTTGCCACCTATTTATCTCCCCTCTACTGGACAAAGTATAGGTGTAACCAACCAGGATCTCTGAAAGAGGTGTTGCAGCAGTATTGGTTGTAGAATTCCAGAGATCTAATGCAATTGTTCAACCCATAGGCATAATTAGTATCTCCTCGGAAAGATGGGGGGGGGGGAGATTATGACCCTATGAGTACTTAAGAATGGTCGTTTATCTTTTAAGCGTTAGTCAAAACACTAAAGCATGTATATGACTACAAATCATCAGACAAAAATAACTTCTGTTACTGTAAGGTTACGTTCTTATTAATTTCTTTTTTATCGGTTTGGCCCATTTGCTAAAGGAAAGAAATGGATTCGAATACTGTTTTTGGCCGCGTTATAGTTTCATTTAATTATTCAAAATATTATAACCTTGCAAAATAGCCAGGTATCTGCTGAAAAATGGAAGATGAACCAATAAAATCTGATACGTAAAGGTTGAAATATATGGGATAACTGGAGGAGATTTGTGCAAAATATACGAAACGCCTGTCAATAGACAGTAGGCTGTCTGAAAACAAAGTGCTTACTGACAACAACTAATGTGGCTAACTAAAAATTAGCGGTTTGAGACAGGCCACCCTAACTCCTGCTGGGGCCCCTAAGCAAAAATAAATTTTTTGGTCTCCCATAAAACTTTTATAGTAAAACTGTACATTGAGCACGGAAGATCGGCCTTGTGGCGTAGTGGTAGCGTGGGTTTATAGTCACAGCCAAATAACTCTCGAGTGACTTCAATTCTTTATTTACTTACAGCAATTCGGTAATATACAAATTAGGTTACAAAGGTACCCAAATCTGAAGTGAGGCGAATAGTCCGCTGAGGTCACTCTGGCGTGTTCAAGAAAATGTCCAAATCAATTTCCCGTGGAAAGTCTATGAGAGGTGATTCTCTGTCTAGGTTTCAAGATGAAGCTGACGTAAGTCCACGATGCGGTGACGTCCTGTCACGGCAAATGCTAGACCCGGGTGGTCTGAATTTTAGACTAGCGGTAGTCTATATGGATCGAGTCCTACTGGGCCCTCGATCTCTCTTCCGTTCCGTACTTAGGTCAGGAACTGTCGCAGAAGGCTCTGCTCAAAAAACAATAGTACAGGGCCTATGCCCGAGAAACACTCTCTTTCCAGAAAGACGAGCTCTCTTGTCGAAGATCAGATCTTATCTTGGACAAGAGAGCTCGTCTTTTTGGAAAGAGAGTGCTTCTCGGGCATAGGCCCTGTACTATTGGTTTTTTGAGCAGAGCCTTCTGCGACAGTTCCTGACCTAAGTACGGAACGGAAGAGAGATCGAGGGCCCAGTAGGACTCGATCCATATAGACTACCGCTAGTCTAAAATTCAGACCACCCGGGTCTAGCATTTGCCGTGACAGGACGTCACCGCATCGTGGACTTACGTCAGCTTCATCTTGAAACCTAGACAGAGAATCACCTCTCATAGACTTTCCACGGGAAATTGATTTGGACATTTTCTTGAACACGCCAGAGTGACCTCAGCGGACTATTCGCCTCACTTCAGATTTGGGTACCTTTGTAACCTAATTTGTATATTACCGAATTGCTGTAAGTAAATAAAGAATTGAAGTCACTCGAGAGTTATTTGGCTGTGACTATAAACCCACGCTACCACTACGCCACAGCCTCCAGAACGGGCCCCAGCATTTACCTGCTTTCCCTATGGTAAAAAACGGCCCTGATTTCAGAGGTTCTCTGGAAATTAAGATTTAGAAAATCACATTGTCAAGTTGTAATATAACGAAATATTAGATTAGAGCTTAAATTTTTGGCCGGGCTCCTAGATACAAATAGAATTATGTCCTGCCCCATTTAGTGGAAAAGTAATGTAATTTTTCCTTAATGAGGGAGCTTATGAACAGCCTCCTTCTACCAATGCCATAGAGCGTAGACACAGCACCGTAAATAAACACCTGCGTAGTAGAATGCGCAGAAACGTAAGGGCAAAAGGGCATATTTTTACCATAGTATGTCATGGTAAACTGACGATGATGGCCAATAAAAATTGAAACTGAACCAATTAAACATCGAAATTTAACTTTGATGAAAATAAATTATTTAGAATACTTGAATAACAATATATATTTAAAGATTTCATTTGCTAAAGTGCTTTTAATTTGCTTTAAGTGATTTTAAGTGAATCTAGCATTCTAAAGATGTATACATTTACTAGCAAATTCTGCAATGTATATGAGAAGGGGAGGTACGTAACGATTTTTCTTAAAAAACTCGTGTATATATTTTAATGAAAGCAAATATTTTATTTTCCAGTTAATTAAAAATATCCATCAAAGAAGATATATTTAGTAAAATGAGAGGTTAAACGATTGTAAGTTTCTAAAGTAACTGTTTTAATGCAGAAATAATGAAAATTTCCATACTGCTATGCAAACGAGTATTTTGTTTTGGAAACGTAAGGGCAAAATTGTCAGTGTGACGTCACGTGCCAATGCGCTATACCCTCCTCTAGCTATGCCACTGGAATAGAGTGTATATTTTTATAAGAAAAACAGTTTAAGAATGTAATGTGTTTATTTGATAGAAAATTAAGCTACAATGAAATACAAATAGGTTGATATTCCACTCAAACTCATTAAATATAATAAATGTCACACTGATTAATATAATAAAAAGTTCATGCACATATGGTATACGCGATTCTTGGATAAATTAGACATTTGTTTTTGAATTCTGGAATTTGTTGTTATAAATAAATTTTGTAGATTGCATTTTTTATTATAGATGAAATTTTATGTCATTAAACTATTAACTGGAATAAAGATATTTCCCCATGACAACTTATATTTTATTTTCAATTCTAAATATTCTCCTCATTTCACGGAAAGTAACGCGAGCCATTTACTATGAATGTAGTCCTTTCTGTTGCCTATTGAGATTTATAAAGTATACGTAAATATTATACTCTTTATATATATTATATACCCTTTTCGCAGACAATACAATGACATAATAGCGTTCTTCTTTTTTCCTCGGACAATTGCTAAGGAAAGACTGCATATTGGAGATTTTAAGAATGCTGCAGTGCACGAGATGTCCGTCTCTAGATGTTGGCATCTTCAGGAAATGAATTTTATCCATACAATGCCGTATGCAAATTTTAGAGAAAATGGTGACAGGGGAATAATACCATTTAAAGACAGTGACTTCTTTGGTTTTGTTAGTATCAAAATTTGCCAGATACGAAAAAATTAATCCCTAGTTTTGTCGAGTGTTGTTAATTTTCTTATTGGCCATTTTTGAGAAGTTACTCGCCAGTGGCAAGTGCTAATTTACAGCTCCTAAGACTGCCTATCTCTTAGTAGGTAGCCTTTCCAAGCAGAGGAATGATATCTCAACTCAATGTAAAAACCAAATTTTACTGCAAATAGTGTGTATCTTTTGACCACATGACTAAAAAATGTCAATTTTCATTAAACATATAAAATATATGATTGTGGTTAATCGTACAATTGTTAACCACACTTTGCAATTATTCTTTAGAGCTGTTTCGGCAATATTTTGCGAATGAAAATAAAAAGATGAAAAGAAAGATTTTTGCGTATCAGAAAAATCATTTTAACAACAACATTTTACTACACAAATATAGTATCCCTTAAGAGGTTGACTCAGATATTTGAATTTCATAAAAATAAAAATAAAATGTGGTTACCCGTATAATTGGTTAACCACACTTAGCATTTATTCTTTAGAGCCGCGTTGGCAATATTTTGCGAATTGAGGAGGAAAAAGTGTTTCCTGTCTTCAGTATCCAAATTTCCATTCGAATCTAACCATCCAGTTTTGGTAAATGAAAAAGAAGTTCCACTATCTTTTTAGTCGTTTTTTAATGCTTTTTCTGGTGGCACCCGATGTGAAACAGGTGGACAAGGCGTCCCCTGGGATAATATTGCGTGTGGCCACAAAGCGTGACTTCCATCTGCCGACCGGCTTCCGTTTAGTACCTTCAATCCGTTATCCTGGAGTGAGAGAGGTGCTTCCCCCACCTCTTTTTTCTATTTTCCTTCCAAATCTCTCACATTCTCCCGTGCGATATGCTTAAAGAACGAAATGCGGTGACTAACGTTCAGGGCGCAATTTTTTTATAATCCGTTTTTCCAAAATACTCCTTTTTCCCAAAGATTTGTCGGTAGTGTCACTTGTGCTCCGTAGAAAGATATAGGATAGCGTTTTCCCCGCTTCGTAACTTCTTTGTGACATGCTTTTTTGTTTCTGTGTGTAAAAATTCAGTGAATTTGCGCAGTTTGTTTGACTTTTTCTTGAGCTTATGGGTTTTATTGTTTTAAAATGGAGTTTAACATTGTGTTGGAAGTTCTAGGTACGTTTTCTATTGCATCGATTTGTATTGTACCAGTTTCCTGAAAATGGTCCAGGAAAGTCACCTCGCCCCCCCCTTCTTTTGACAGAATGGTCGCATATATGGCCTTTGACATCTGACTGGGTATATGACTGTCAGGAAAGCCTAAAAGGAAGTTGCTGGGAAATTTGAAATTCAAGGGTGAAATCAAGGAAATCTGTATATGCTTATTATTTTCGCAATGCTCTGGATCAGCGGACTGCACAGTCCCCCCCCCCCCAGGAACAGTGACAGCTTATTGGTTTAAATATGGCTAAGAGCAGCTTATTGGTTTAGACATATGCATAGATCTGTAGGCTAGCTATGATCAACCCTATATTCCTTCCGAATGCTATATATTAATCTGCATTATACGTTGGTATGTCTAAAAAATAAACAGTTTAATTTGAAAATGAGAAATGAGACGCGCAATATTTAAAAATATAAGGACCTTTAAATAACTAATTATGCAACAAGCCTTAATAGTTAGTTATGTAAAGATCTTAATGGTCACTGTAATAAGGTCCGCTTTCTAGATAGCCAAACACCCGGTCAGATGTCAAGGGCCAGATGCGGCCATCCTATCAAAAGAGACTTTTCGAGGATTTTCGGTGCAGTGCAAATCGAATAAGGGAAAATGTACTTAGAACTGCAAATACAATGATGAAACATCTTTTAGAACCTGCAAACACAATGTTAAAACACCTCTTAGAACCGGCAAACACAGTGTTAAACACCATTTAAAACAAAATTCCACAAGAGGAAAATTAAACAAGTTGCACCAGTCTACTGAATTTTAACAGATAGAAAGAGTAAGACATGTCATAAAAAGTTATAAAGCAGGGGAAACTGTATCATATATATCTTTACGGACCTTTAAATTACAATGAAACTGCAACTTTACAATTATACAGTCGAACCCATTTATTTCGAACTCAAAGGACGAATAAAGCAATCATTGCAGCCGCAAATTTATTGTAAATATTTAATGTAGATTTTTAGTATTGGGCAATAAGATTTCTTTTTTCATTATATCTGTAAATTCAAATCTAATTATTATGAACAGATTTGACTTATGTTATTGGATTTTATGGTCTTGAAACTTGCTTCGAGAATCAAATTTTAATATAATATTTCTGCAATTACTGGAATTAATGAATGAATGATATAGATTAAATTTATCTGGAAAAGACAGAAATGTTTGAAACTGGATTTGGTCAGCCACCATGATCTGACCTGCCTGATAAGCAAAGCTGTGGAGTCAGTACACCAATCCTTCGACTCAAAACTCTTCTTTTTCTGTCTGACTCGTACTTACTCCGATTTTTTCATAAATGGAAAATGTATTAATTTTATTTTTTACGTGGTTTTCGGATTTTACGATTCATTTCAAAAAGTTTTTAGAAAATCGAAAATGTGGCATTTATCACAATCGTCGTAAAATATCAAAATTCTGTAAAAAAAAATTACATTGTCAATGTAAAAATTTCTTAAATTTGTAAATTTCGTGCGATTTTGGTAGAATTTTGCATAATTGCCAATGGAATGTTAATTTTTTGTGCTAAACTGATATGCTAAAGAGTGGTTGTATGATTGGAGTCCCATGCAGTATTATAAATTTAGAAATATCCATTTTTCTTCATATTTATTTTCAGACAAGCTTAATTTTCGTTTCATCAAAATATGATTCTGTATTAATCCTTATTTTAATTAATTTTCACATCAATCGTTTTCTAATTGGTAAACATTTTATGTTTTTTAACGTGTTGCCTAAATACTATTGAAAAAAAATAAATATACTAAAATAAAATTATTTTTAAATAATTTTATTTTAGAGTCGGAGTCGGTATATTTATACTGACTCCGACTCCACCCAAAATTGTTTTCGATCTTAACTCCACAGGCTGACCATAAAATCCCTGACTCTAAACATGGAGTTCCGGATTGTTCGGAAATCCATGCCCGGATTTTTAATTGGCGGACTAAATGGTCGCTTTAGGCTCCGGAAAATTTCATCCTATGGGAAAATGCATAATATGTGGGTTGGGACCTCAAGACATAACTGCTTAGGCCTTTCAACATAGTAAATCCGCTGCTGGAGCTCAATGTCAACATAATCATATCCCTTTTTATAATATTAACATTTATGATATAAAATGTCAGTTAGAGGATCCTCAACTCTTTGTCTGTCCCGTGTATCATATGGGATGGACGTGGAGCTCTGTTAACACTAGAACGACGGAAGCGGTCATTTTGACCGCATAACTACTTTGAGAAACGAATCCTCCAAAACGGCTAATCCCAGCCGATTGAAATTTTATGACTTTTTTTATTTTCTTAAAGTTATTGAAAACACAGAAGGAAATTATTCTAGGTTTTATAATAAGAGAACAAATCAACGATCTTCCTAGAACGACGGCAGCGGTCAGAATGACCGCTAGAGAGATTTGCGGTCAAAATGACCAGCTCCCGTCGTTCTAGTGTTAATACGCTTGTGTTTCATATATGATGCACGACCTTTAAAATATTAAAGGCATTTAAAAGCCCGAACGCTTATAATATTGGGATCAGTGAATAAACATAAATATAGCATTGAGACAATAAAAGGATTAAATACTTGGACTCTGGTTCTGAGCCCTTTGAGAAAGATGATTCTAACTCAGCCAAATCCTGTCGAACCCAAAGTTTTTCAAATGAATATAAAAAAAACTGTGACTGTGACATCTGCATACTGAGTGTAATGCATTATTTAAAACTTTAATCTTCATAGAACTGATATTTAGAATAACTTTTTCAAACATAACGTGTTAGGATTGAGCACGCTGGTAGACGTTAAAATGCGCTAAATTCGCAAAAAATGTGTTTAAATTCTTTAAACATTTTTTTATTATCTTTCTTAACTTAAATGTTAATTTCTTGAAATACATTTGGGAAGCGTATTCTTTTCTGTAGCTTGCCTACCATAATTCTTCAGATGTACTGGAAGTGAAACAGTATTTTTAAGAATCCCAAAATGCACTGTAATTCGCCGAAAAATTGTTTCAATTGTGAACATTTAATTGCCGACCATGTCATGGATACAGCCGTTTAATTGCGGAGATTTTATTATCTGCAAATGAGAATTTTTGAAATTACAGGTGAAAATAATTAGCTTACGATTTCGCTGGGAGGAAATGCACAATAAAACAACTTTAGGCCTGTTAATCACTACAAATGTTCGCTATTTGTGCGTGTGATTAACTTTCCCTTTACACGATGGAAAAATTTAAATTGCACTTCACAGGGGGGGGGGGGGCGGGGGCGGGGAGGAGGAACTATTGGGAAACTATGTTTATGGGAACGTAGTGGTTCATTTGCTGAAATGTAAGTTTGAATTTATTATGTGAGTTTTATTTCTAGAACTATGTAGTTTATGCATATTATTTCTAGGGGTGTAACGAATAGTGATTTGGCCGAATACCGAATATTCGGCGGCCGAATATCAACTTCTTTAAAAATTCCATTTTGATAGTAAAACATATTTTTTCAAATTTTAAATTAAAAATAAAATTAAAGACTAATTAAAATTGATTTTTTTTTATTTATGTTTAAAAAATCTTAGAACCGGCAAACAGCTTGATGTATTTTTTGTAATATTTTAAACACCTTGATGCCAATAATATCAATAAGAGAACATGCCTTTCATAAATTAAATAATTATAATTACTAATAGCATAATTTTAATCTATCTATAGATACTTGTAATTCGTATAAATATTATATAAAATAGGAACTTATCATTACCAAAACTTATTTTTACTCATCATTTACTCAACATTACCAAAACTTTAACTTTAGAAAACTTATTTCATTTTAGCCCAAAAAATTCAGAACTTGCATTTTATCCTTTTTCATCTTTTATTTAGACACTAGCCGCCTTTGGCGACCAGCCTGTTCGCTACCCTTGAAAATTCTGACCGTGGCAAATTGTAACCGTGGCACACTCGCTGGCGCGACCTTACCAGAAGGTGTAAGGTAACTGTTTGGACGGCCAGGAAGTGCCACCCAATTTAGACCGGAACTCAGTGGGGGAGACATCCACAGGGACCGTACCCTCCTTCCCCTACCACCAACCTTTCGGAAGGACTTACGATCCCACATGTTTAACGGGATTGTACTCCGCGTGAACGCGGCTGCAGTTTTGGCAGTGGCGGGAATCGAACCCGGGCCTACCCAGTGAAATTCCCGCGCGCTAACCACTGGTGTACTTCGGCCTCCGCGACATTTTCCATAACTTTCTTTTTATTCACCGAATTTAGACCGGAACCCAGTGGGAGAGGCACCCACGGGGACCGTACCCTCCTTCCCCAACCACCAACCTCTCGAAAGGACTTACAGACACACATGTTTATTCCGCGTGATCGTACTCCGCGTGAACACGGCGGCAATTTTGGAAATCGAACCCGGGCCTACCGCGTGCAATTCCCGCGCGCTAACCACTGGGCTACTTCGCCCTCCGCGACAATCTCCATAACTTTCTTTTTATTCACCCAATTTAGGCCGTACCCTCCTTCCCCTACCACCAACCTCTCAGAAGGACTCACGAACCCACATGTTTAACGTGATCGTACTCTGCGTGAACGTGGCGTAAGTTTTGGCAGTGGCGGGAATCGAACCCGGACCTACTGAGTGCAATTCCCGCGCGCTAACCACTGGGCTGCCGCGCCCTCCGCGACAATCTCCATAACTTTCTATATATTCATCCAATTTAGACGGGAACCCAGTGGGGGAGGCATCCACAGGGGCCGTATCCTCCTTCCCTTACCACCAACCTCTCGGAAGAACTTACGGACCCACATATTTAACGTGATCGTATTCCACGTAAACACGGCGGCAGTTTTGGCAGTGGCGGGTATCGAACCCGGGCCTACCGCTAACTTCCCGCGCGCTAATTTGCAATTTAAAATGACCATATGCTTAATTCCATCATCCTCATTCCATTGTTTCATTGTTCCATCATTTAAAATATCCATTTAAAATATCCAAAAGTTAAAATATACATTTAAAAAATCCATATCGTCCCATCATTTAAAATATAAATATAATAATTTATATAGAGCAAAGGAGCTCTATTCAGAACCGTGACGTCACCTCCACCTTGACGTCCCCACCCACCACCTTCCCTCTTTCAGCGGGGGAGAAACGAAGCGGCACGCCGAGCGGAACACCGAGAAATTGAAATTCGGAAACTTTTAAAATCCCGATCCTGTGGGCAATACGGAATATTTCCTGACCAGATTGGACTTGTAAGAATGCCAGATGTTTGACCTTTCTAAAAATGTAAATTATTAGTCGAAATTATGAGTACTTTTTACTATGCGAGAATTTAAAAACCAAAAATCGTTTTCTTGAGCAAAAAGTGAGTTTTGTTTTAAAATCTTTAAAAAATATTAGAAATCGAAATTCAGATTTTAAATTGATATATTTTTACTCGCAATTGTCTGCCCTTTCCGATGGTGTGATTTGTTTTTTTCTACGACGTCTGGATCGTGGAGAAAAAAGGGCAAAAAACGGTCGAAATCGCATAAAACATTAAATAAATAAAAAAAAAATTAAAATTTTAAAAATCGGTTTTCACGTGTCCCCTTCCCTCCCCCCCCCGGGTCTCCGATTGCCAAATTTCGTAGCTCTCCGACGCCCGGTCGCGAAACGTATAGTGTATAAGACAGACACACACACAGACATTGCCTTTTATTATATAGATAACAAATTGACTTTCTGTAACTCAGGAGATGTTAAGTTATTTCCATTAAAATATAAATATTCTTCTTTACTTCTATTCTACTACCCAGTGATGCTTTTCTCCTTTCAGAGATTCGGCCAGACCGAATATTCGGCAAAAGGGCCGAATACCGAATAGTGGTCGAATATTCGTTACATCCCTAATTATTTTTGTTAATTTGTATAAAAATTGAATACAAGAAAGTATGTATGTGAGCCACATATGGCACTTGAAAACTTTTTAGCTAAAGTTAGTATGGAGTAATGCTTGGCCTTGGGTAAAAATATCTTTGAGATCGCCCTGCTTGCTATACGTTAAATTTATAACCCCCACCAATTTGACGAAATTATTTTTATTGATTACAAATATCTTTCAAAACATTTTATTTTATTCACTATATAAAATAACATTAATTGCGCTAATAATGTACAAAATAGAAAGTGAAGTAAAAATATTAATTACATTCCGCAGTAATTTTTAATGAAGAACAAAAAAACTTTTCTAAAGTAGATTGAGTCAGGGCCGATCCGAAGGGAGCCGTAAGAGGTGTGTGTGTGGGGTAATTTAACCCTTCCCCCCTTTCTATGAATTGTTAAAAATCGTCAGATTTGGGGAAATCATACCTAATAATTCAAATATTTGAGGTAAAATAGTAAATTTCTCTTAGTCGGCAAATTTTATTGGAAAG
Source organism: Amaurobius ferox (assembly GCA_951213105.1). Classification (NCBI taxonomy): domain Eukaryota; kingdom Metazoa; phylum Arthropoda; class Arachnida; order Araneae; family Amaurobiidae; genus Amaurobius; species Amaurobius ferox. The sequence goes on along the minus strand of OX578141.1, from coordinate 82,010,571 downwards.
TCAGAAAATATGCGACTTCAGAAAAATGTTCTTTAGGATCGGTTCTAGCCGAGTCATTTCAAACATACGCCTTTTATTGAGTACCAACAATTTATTCAATCCCACCACAATTTTTCCAGATTTTTCTGTTGGGATGCTCAAATATGCTTTGAAGGTGTCGATGAGACGGCATGTGGTCAAATCAGTTTTAAGGGTCATTTCGTCATGTGTCAAAAACAGTATAAAGACGATCCTCTATTAAAACCAGCATGGATATCTCCGAAAACGTTACCCTGGGAACTGCAACACCCATTGGCGGACCTGGCTTTAATTTGTTGTTGAGTGGATTGTTGACAAAGACCCCAACTTATATTCCAACATTTTATGAGTTATAGATCTTAAAATAGACTCTATTGTAGGATCTAACTACCGCCGGTTATAAGATAAGGATAATAAACACATATAAGCAAATAAAGATAAATCTCTTTCACGCATTGTGCAGGTTGATACTTCTTGTAAGAGACTTCTCCCCTTTTGGGCTCCTGCTTATCGACTAATCTCGAAACATATTTAGCACTTATGATAGCATACATACTAGTGTTCACCCTAATCTCATCTATAGACATAAATCGATTGTATTTCCCAGGACTATGTGGGTCTAGATGTTTCCAGGAATTCGTAAAAGTACAACATAAATATGTGTGTTTTTGGAGAAGGCAGAAAAATAAAAACTTCCGGTTTGCGGTTAACTCCATTCTTTTAACCGGCGATAAGTTTTTTTTTTTGCTTTGATACTCATAAGTAGCTGATTCTTATGCATAAGCGGCAGTTATTATATTTACTTAGGCTTTTATTTTAAAAGATCTGATGTAGGCAGCACATGATTTTCTCTATAATGCAATGATTTTACATTTTTGTAATAACGAAATTAAGATGTACAATATTCACAGTCCGCTGTTTTTATCAACTTATGAGTTCAAACAGAGCGACTTATTCATATTCACGTGCAAAATCTTCATCAAAGTGTAATTGACATTCGATTAATATCTTGTGAAATAAATGATTATTGGCAAATTCTTTGGCCTGAAATTATAAAACTGACAAAAATCTTTTACAGTTTGCGTTCTTTAAAGTTTCCGTTATTCGTTTTATAATGAAAAATTTTATCTGAAATTATTTTTTCTAACAATACTGAAGGTTCTTATTTTTTTTTTAATGATTTTTTCAAAAATTAATTTGTAAATCGTGTAATATCTTGAACGATTAGCTAGCGTTCTAAAGTTCGTGTCGTACGTTTTATAATGAAAAATTAAGTCTGAAATAATTTTTATTTAAGTATAGTGAAGACTCTGATTTTTTTAATGATTTTTCCAGAAATAATAAGACAGTTTAATAATTAATAATTTAATAATTTTTCAGTAAATTGTGCAATATCTTGAAAATAGTTTATGCTAGCTTTATAAAGTAATTATCATTCATTTTCTAATGAAACATGATATACAAAATGGTTTATTTAACATTATTGAATGAAGGTCCTGATTTTTTAATAACTTTTTAAAGAAATTGGGGTGGTCTTTTGAACATTCGATTGCATGATTCTAGTATTCACTGATTGTAATAATCCTACCAAATTATTTGCGAAGCGCTTCATTTGTTCGTGAGATATCACGTCCATAGACTCACGGACACACACACAGCCACTACTTCAAAAATGTTCGATTCTAGTTCAGGAATGCCTAAAACGTGCTCTTTCGTTGGATTTTACTTTTCAACCCCGTTACATACAATACTCCCTTATACATTATACTATGTATGTAGGGAAAGTAATAAATATGCTTACTGCACTAAATGTCAAACTGTTCCAATATCACAATTTACGAAATTTGATGTGGGCAACACATGACTTTCTCTACACACTTCTTTCAATGTGATGATTTCTGAGATCCACTGCACAATGTTATTAACGTTGAAAAGTACATTGATATTTGACGCTTTTCTTGATGACAACACGTAAATTATTTTAAAGATATTTTGCGAAAATATAACTTGACAATTGGATATATTAACATCTATTAGCAATATACTCCATTATCTATACTATTAATATTATATTAAAATACCTTAATTATTATTAATCCATCAATTTGGCGTCCTTTTTGCCAGTTTGGCACTACATTGAAGAAGTCGCCAAGTTAGTGATATTTCGCCAAATTTGTCGTTAGAAATGTTACATATTTGATGATACTATTGTTTATTTTTATATAATTTTTGTTTCCATATATTTGAAAAACGAGCAATAGCTTGAAAATGGTTCGATCCAGTGTTCTAAAATTAGTGTCATTCGTTTTATCATTCTAACATGATAGAGTATTAATGTGCATCTATGGTACAAATACAAAATAAGGTCATTACATAGGGAAATTTGTTCATTTCACATGCAATAAGATAACGCGCATATTATGCTTCGGCTAAGTCCATATCAATTCAGGCAGGCAAAGAAAAAATCTTACCTTCATAGTCTCAGATGTTTTTGAATTTAACATATGTTAAAATTCAGGAAAAAGTAAGAAACCTGTATTTGTTTTGTTCAAAAAAATTCCTGGCCCGAGATACAGGCCGCCAAAGATGGCGCCACTGCCGCCATTTCTCACTTGTCATTTTCGACAAAATTTTAAAACCCTCTATCTCTGGAACGGTTCAAGATATTTTTTTGCGGTTTCTTTTATTTGAAAGATAATATTTTTCCGATTATAATGATATCCCCCGTTTGGAAAAATGTGTCCAAGTTCTTTTGCTGTAGCCTTCTGAAATTTTTTTTTAAAAATGCCAATCCTAAAAATTTTGATTTTTTGACTGTTGATCAGTACCATAGAGTACTACATTCCCTGAAAAGGAGAACTACTTTTGAGTTTAACAGGTTTTATAAATAATTGAAAATTTTGCCATACTTATTAAACCAGTTTTCGTTACCACATACTCTTCACATATTGCTCTTATGAAATCAAAATCTAGTCTTATTTGACATGACATTTTAATTCTTAATAAAGATAAGTAACAGACACTGCTTTCAAAACATATTAAAGCTTCCAAAATATATGTGCAAGTTCCAAAACATATTACAGGTTCCACAGCATACCACTTCTGTGCACTCTGCTTAGAACTGAAATTAGCAATTCAATGAACTAAAAATTTGTTCAACTGCATCAGTATCTTCCTTTGATATTGAGTGATGCCTTCCTGTTGAACCCATAGGAACTGGGGCACACACAATCTTTAAAACATCGCGAATTCGAAGTGAGCACTGGTGGTGGTGTTGCTGTCTTGCAACTGGGAATCTATATCCAGCAGCCGGTTTATGTTGTAGCATAAAGTTCACGACGATTTCATTTAACTCACAACTGATATCTATAACCTCTGCAATCCATGGGAGACTTTTTATTGTTCAGTTAGTGTCATTTTTGATATTCTGTCAAAGCATTTAGAACACAGAAAGTCATTACTGGAAACATCTTGACTTTAAATGAGCACTCTTATTACCAATCTGAAGAAAGTTTGTTTTTTTGCTAGTCTTATATATCACTCTTTTATGGATATGCAAATAGTCAGTACACTTCACTCTCCTGTGGCCCCAGGCAGAAGACATTTCAAACTCAGTCCTTTCCTCAAAACACCATACAACTCAATCAGCAGAATCCTCACAAAAGCTTACTTAAGTGCTGTTGGACCACAAATTTAGTGAACTGCTCTCTTTGTTTGCCTGTTGACAATTAAACTGTGAATTCATGTGTCCTCCCTTTTATATATATGCTAGGCCCAACACACAGAATTATCTGGATGGTTCCAGATTGTTCTAGAAGGTTCTTTTACATTCTGAAATTATCTGGAAGCTTCCAGATTGTTCGAGAAGGTTTTGTTACATTCTGGAATTATCTGGATGGTTCCAGATTGTTCTAGAAGGTTTTGTTACATTCTGGAATTATCTGGAAGCTTCCACATTGTTCCAGAAGACCTTTAATGATTTGGAAGGTTCTATGTAAAGAAAATCCAGAAGAATAAAAACATTTCACCAATTCCAACTTTGTTTAATTTATCATTTTTATTCCATCAGATTGAGCACATTGGTCCGAAAATGGACTTCTTAAAAAAACAAAATTATGAAAAATTCCAGAACCAAAGTGGCGTGTTCTCCTTTTCAGAAAGGTGTTTTTGAGAAAAATAAATTGAAAAAAAAAATGCATAAAAGAAATTAGCCACGGAAGTTAAAACATGAACATTGTTTATAAAACCTGTTAAACTCAAAAGTGGAAGTTCTCTTTTTCAGGAATGTAGTACTCTATGGTACTAATCAACAGTAAAAAAATCAAAATTTTTGGGATTGGCATTTTTGAAAAAAAAATTATTTTTGATTTTTCAAAAAAAAAATAAAAAAAATAAAAAAAATTCAGAAGGCTACAGTAAGAGAACTTGGACACATATTTCCGAACGGAGGATATCATTTTAATCAGAAAAATATTATCTTTCAAATAAAAACAACCGCAACAACATATCTTGAACCGTTCCAGAGATGGAGCGTTTCAAAATTTTGCCGAAAATCGTAAGTGAAAAATGGCGCCCGAGGCGCCATCTTTGGCGGCCCAGGAATTTTTTTTGAACAAAACAAAAAAATACGGGTTTCTTACTTTTTCCTGAATTTTAGCATATGTTAAATTCAAAAACATCTGAGACTATGAAGGTACCCCCCCTGCCTGAATTGATATGGACCTTCAGTATCAATAACAAATACATAAATAATACGATATTTAATTATTTCCTTCGTATAGGATTTCAAGCAACAGGAATTTAGAATTAAAATCCTTTTTCACTAGGCGTTTGAGGTATTTGATGATATATAGGCAAGTTGGTGTTATCAAATAATCATATAACCAACATAATTTTTAATGTAAAAGTTTCAAAATTCGTCAACGTATTGTTTAAAGTGTTGAAGACCCAAGCCGCCCGACTTAAGGCTCCTATATAGACAGGCTGGCGCAACCGCCATTGAAGCTCCTGCCGTAACTGTCTGTTACCGTCTGCCTATGCTATTTCAATGGCGAGCGCACGTTACTTGTCTGATGTTTGATACGTATTTTATCTGTAAAATGGATGATTGTGGTATAATAAATGGCACTAATCAGTGGAGGAAGAAGTTGGAAATGTTTAAATTTCCTCAAGATAGCGAAAAAAGGAAAATATGGCTTTATAAACTGCCGAAGAAATGGATAGATTCCTGGGCATTCAGCTGAATTGCTCAGTGTAAGTAGTTTCATGTTTTATGCTTCCTTTTGTCTTTTTAAAAGTAAATGTATGTTAAGATCTAGAAAAGAAGGTTTGAAAATTGGTTTCTTAAAGCTGACCTTTCAATAAATTAATTTTTTATAATAGTTAAATAGGATTTTTTCTTGCAATGCAATCGTAGGGTTGCTATCGCATTTTGGCGTGGGTTTATCGATGACTTATCGCCAAGATAGCAAGATTTGACTTTGAAATTTGTATTTTTATATAATTATTGTACTTTAAAGACTGTTTTGTATTTCAATTATAAAATATGCGCATTGATATAAAATTTTAACAATTGTTTGTAGAAATATGTGAAAGCTGCATTTAAAAAAAAAAAAAAAATATGCTATTTTGATTGTCTCCAAAGCATTTATAAAATTAATAATTTTTTTTTATGATTAAATATTCAGTGTACATACTAGAACGTTACAAGCAAATATATTTTTGATTGCCTATTTCTCATTTTAAATCAGCATAGACTTATGCTGCCAGAGATTTTTAACACAGAGTTCCCCGCTGCCAGAGGTTTTTTTGTTGAATGTCTATAAAAAGTATGTAGTTGAAATTATATGTATTCTAGGAATTTATAGTTATTTAAATTCACGATGAAAAGAGGAAAAAATTTAATGGTTAATTCTTTACTACTGCTTATAAAATTACAGAAGTGGTGTATTATAATTATCAGCTTTCAAGTTCAATGCAATTATTAGTTATTTTTTTGAATAATAAATAGCAACATGTGTTAACAGAATTTTGACTCATGGTTCTTTATTGCTATATGTAAGTTTCTATTTTAGAAACAATGTCCTCCATGAAAGATGCTATCCTTTGACAGTATGGCCATATGATCTTGATAAATTAAATCTTCAGTAACATCACAAGAAAAAATTTTCAGTGGGAGGGGGTTTGGTAACAAAATATTTTGCTTTCTATTTCTCCATATATTGTTTCTTCGAAATTTAATGGATTCGGGAGGGGGGAGATTCGGGAGGGGGGGGGGGGCATGTACTCCGAATTCCCTTCCTTGGCGACGCCACTGAATCTCTTCAAATATATGTTTAAATTATCCAGTAAAAAGAAAGCATTGGTGTTTAAGTGTAATTTTGTTGTGTTCTGTTAAACAAAAATATTTGAAAAATAATAGGGGAGATGGAATTTTATATCCTATCACTAGTTGGGTGTGCACTTTTGCATTACTACATCTGAGTTAGGGATGGATATAAGACATGAAGTAAGGAACAATAGATCATCAATTAGAAAAATCTAGGCAATAAGCAAGTATTGTAAGAAAACGTACTTGATATTTGTTAAACTTTTACCATTTAAAGCAGAGACTCAGCTATTTTTCCTTAGCTACGGTATTCGGTTTCAACTTCATCATTATCGCAGGGCTTTTGGCGTCCATGTCAAAATGACTCCCCCCCCCCCCCCATTTGTTTTTCAGAATCAGAAATGTAATTTTAATGATAAAGCAGGGTTTATCAAAGAAAGTCTCCCACCAACATATCGTAAAAACAATTACGCAAAACACCGTTGGAATATAGCGTTGGAAGTTTCCAGTTTTTATTAAATTTAGACAAATACCCCCCCCACACACACACTTCACCCCAAGTACATGAAGTGAAATAAATCATAATAATAAATAAATCATGTCTGTTTAAAAACGCTATCGAGTATTATCGATATAGGTATAAATATGTTAACAGTCAAAGACGTTTTTATATTGTTTAAATTTTTTTTTAGAATTGTTACTATTTTTAAACACATTAATTCTTGTGAAATTGTTACAAAAATACTCAAAATAGAAACGTATGCATGCAAAATTTGATTAATAACACTTTTCATTCTAATAAAAATAAGAAGTATTATATTTTATGTAAAATATTACATTTAAAATGCGCGTTTTAAAAGCATAAAATTTTTCGAGACTCTCGGATAAAATCAGAGTTTGACAGTCGATAGCTTAAAAAAAAACGCATAGAAATGCGCCATTATAGCGATAAACGGGAAGAGAAAGTAACCCCACTTTTCGCCAAGCCAGCCGTCGCCCCCACAGGAGCTTCAATGGCTGCTCTTGCGCCAGCCTGTATATATAGGAGCCTTAGCCCGACTCATCCAAGGACTTGAGCAACCAAAAGGACGGCCGATATTGTTTAAAGTGTAATGTTTCAACTGAAAAGTTTTGATGACTACTGGATCATTGTTTATTTTGAAGAAAAGGGATTATTTCAAGTTAGTAGTCTAAAATTTTCAATAAAAGACGACTAGGTTGTTTTATTTTAATGAAAACGATTAATAAATTTGTTTTAGAGGCTGAAGTGCTTCATCATTTTAAAGCTTATTTCATTTTGAGGCATTTTTGCATTATAAGTTATGTGTTTTGACCAGCAACGTCGACTTGGTGGGTTCGACGCACGTTTGAGCCCCCAATAATTTTGTTGTGGGTTTCTCGAACCCCTAATGTTTTTGTACATGTTATGTGTTTACATGTTATGTTTTTGTACATGTATAGTGCGGAAAATGTATGCATACATTTTTTTTTTGTCAATTCTTCAAGTTTTTCAATATTCATTCCCTGTTTACTATATATCAAGTCGCGTGTATAAAAATTCCCGTTTCAGACAGTTTATTGTATTCTAAGTAACAAGATTTACACTCGGAATCGGAAATGATTTAAAGATAATTTTTTTGAGATTTTTAACATTGGTAAGAATACCTGAAATTCAATTTTACATTTTTTTTGTTACTTTTATAAAGATAATTGAGTTGGAAATTCGCACAGTATCTGTATATTGTATATAATAAATAATGTTGCGCCTACAAAAGCAAAATAAATGAAATAAATAATTATATAGAGGAAAAAAAACCCAGTTTTCTGTACTTAACTATAATGTGTTTCATTTTAGCATTTCAGTCGTGTTATTGTACCAGATAATCTGACTGAATTAAATTTAAATTAGACTTAAGTTCTTTGAAAAATGCATGGGTTATTCGATTTAAAATTTTCGGAACCCCCAATAATTTTTCAAGTCGGCGCCTATGATTTTGGCTCATTTGTGTGCTCTAAATCTTATGAATATTGTGTAACTTTTATTTAATCAAAAACTAATATTTTAGTTTCATGTTTATGCCAGTATGTAAAAAATTCGGGATATATACAAACTATCGGAATATGTTTTAAAATAATAAGGAAGCGTAAAGAGCTAGCTGAAGGATACAATCAAATACAATCAAAAGTCCTTGGGAAACAGTACATTTTCATCTATTACCGAACTTTATAACTAATTTCGAAAGTCTGTCTGACAGAAAATGTACTGTTGTCCCAAGCACATTGCAGCAAACGGTGCATTTCTATCGCTGCCCGTTTAGTTCTTATTTATTTTTCAAATAGGCCGGTCATTTTTGGGACACCCTGTATGTGATATATAATATGCTAGCATGGAAGGTTCATGAAAACGGTCTTCATTTCATAAATAAGAACAGTTTAAATGTAGCTATTTTTGAATCACGGAATTCTATTGATATAAAATATATTTAATATTTGTACGGCAGCTTACCTCGTCAAATGGGAAGCTGATTACAATGCTAAGGATGGATATACAAAACATTAAAATTCTCTTTTTAAAAGTGACAAATAAACTGCTGGTAAACTTGTTTTGAGTAAAAGCAGAAAATAGCATAAAAACATGTCTCACTTAAAATTACTTAATGTCTAAAATGCCCCTAAATCATAAAGAGCACTCGCTTTTCAATTCAAAACAGTTATTATTTTTTCCCCATGAGGGCTCACATTTTTCCTATGTTGCTTTATTGCAGAAGTAGAATAATAGCGTTTTGAATGGCGAATGATTACCATAGAACTGGCATTTACGTTTTCTTTTTACAATTTTACCCATATTAATATAAGAAAACAAATCAAAATCAATAATTAATTAATTTGTTAAGTAAAAAAGTAAGATCACATATAAACAAGCATGGAAACCAATGTAAACATTAGGCTTTTAATGATATTTTACTGACGGATTATTGAAACAATGCAGCAAAAATCATGCTGCCAGATACTGTTAAACTATTTTAAAAATAAGTTTTAATTTTGTATACGATTTTTTTTTCATAGCATCTAACGAAAACTGAATTCCAATTTTCTACCCCATCCTAATTCTTTCCCTATAAATTACCATTTATCGTAGAAAAAGTAAAATGTATCTCTAAAATTGCAAAATTCTGATATATAATGTTTGACCTTGAGCTTTCTATCTTTGTATTTATTAGTTTTATAATGAAAATAAAACTCTCTTGAAAATTCTAGCTTTAATATTTATCATCCAGTTGATTTAAAGCAACGCGGGAAAATATCGGAAGCAATTTGGAAAAATGTAAACAAGAGAAGGAAGAAACGTCAACTGATTTCCGATTTTTTGGCTGCCTCTTGGCACGATACTTGGCGCGGCGCGGGAATATTCAAAATCTGGTAACCTGGAATTGCTGCTTCAGATTTTCTCCCCACAGGCCGAATCAAATCACCGTTGCCGTAGGCGCTGCGATCTCTATCGCTTCCTCTGACTCTCCGTCCGGATTTGATTGCAGTTACTTCTCTTTAAATGGAAGAGTCGTAGGATTTGATTGCTCTTGTTATTTTCATTTGGTTGTTCTGATGAAGTTTCCGTTTTTAAAGTTTGATTGTTTTCTCTGCTGAGGCCGTCTTTTGGAATGTTTACTTTTGAAAGCGGTGCTTCAAATCTCATGGGCCAGCTGAACTTTCCCGAACTTCGAGGGAGTTCTGCTGGACCCGCCGGTATTGGATGTAGCAATGGTATACCTTACGCTTTGCAGTACCAGGTGAGAATTTGTTTTAAATTTTGTATTTTTTATGATGACATTTTATGGGGAATTTCAATATATATATATGCCGTGTCCACTAAATTAAAAGTTTTAGTAATTTTTATTTATTTTTGAGTAAATGTGGAGAAAATTGTTTCATGTATTTTCTAATTTTTAAAAATTTTTGGAAGTACGTTATTAGTTAATTTTTCTTAATTTCATTAACATTGAATATATATACACCATGCTTCTTTTTAAGGATACAGTTTTGGAAGTTAAGATATTAATTTCATTTCTGTGGCATTAGAATGGAGAAAAATATGCAACTTCGGTTGATTTATTATATATATATATATATATATATATATATATATATATATATATATATATTCTTTTAATATTTGATTCAATAAATAATGCGTCGACAGTTGATTCAAGTAATTTTCAGAAAATTTTTAATTAAATTATAAAGGCTTATTAATGTTTTAAATAAAAAGTAAATTTCATATTGTGATTATTAAAAAATAAAGAACGCATTACGAATTTCCAATTTTCTCCCCATCTTTTTAATGACGTTATTTTTAAAAAAGAATTATAATTTTTGTTCCATGTTTAAGTGGAAAATATAACTCCGGCTGTAAAACGGGAATTGAACTTTTTTTTTTAATTCTATTTTTTAATTTATTTTTATGACTAATTTTACCCGAGCATCGTCTGAAGTAATAGTGACGGGTGAAAAGGAAAATAAATATTTATTAATTGCAATTGCATAAATTTTTATCATTTATATTAGGTACTTGTTCTAATAATATACTTTGTAAGCAAAAACGTTTTACTGAAGTGATATTTTTTCCAAATAAACTGAATATAAAACAGTATGTTAACTACATTGAATTATTTATTTATTAAAAGTAGTAACTAGAATAGGCGCATGATATTGATATAAAAATATGAAATAGAAGGGGGTATTTAGTAAGCAAGGTTGAAAAATGCTCTTACTGTTAAGAGTAAAATATAGAATTTGTTACATTAATTAGAAATTTATATATCATTAAGAATCTGTAAACTCTTGAGCCCTTTGTACACTAGTTATGTACTATCATAGCATCGTACTAAAAATCAATTAGAATGATTACCAGAGACAAAATTAAATTTAAAATATTTTTTGGCAGTTCTACGCAAACCGTTGAGCAGATAACTTGTACCTTGTACGTATGTGTTAGTATATTGTGTGTGATTATACAAAGTTCCATGTTTTTTACTTTGAACAAGACAAGGCAACTGCTACAGATGTGATTTTACCAAGACGATGGCGCAATTTTATACGAATAAGAGAAGCCAAAGAAATAATAATTAATATCTAATTTCATCAGTAAGTGCAGAATAATTATTTATTGTAATAAATCTAATACACGATATATGTGAGTATGCGTTTTTCTCTTATGTTCCGTATCATCCAACGATTTAACATAGCAGCAAAATGTATCATTCTTTCAAAATATTTTAACCCTTCTCCATATAATGAAGTGCATCTGAAGCCCGAAATATATAGTTTTGCACAGCTTTCCTCTCGAATCCAATAGACTGGATAAATTATTGTACTAGCCGCGAGCATGCCATAGGTACGTCAGTTTTCAAGGTCAGGCTCAACCGCAATTTTCACCGACTTTGGGCCAGATGGTTGGTAGCCACTGTATAGTGCACGAGCCCCCTGGATTTTTTTTTATTGATATTTTCCTTGCACGTCCCTCCCCCCTTTCTCAAACAGACGAAAGCTTCCGGCCTATTGAGTGGCGG